>JAJIYU010006743.1:0-20315 GCA_030144865.1 Tinospora cordifolia
TTATTTCTTATACTATTACCTTATTAAATTCTTAATTTTAAGTTATGTACGGTTAAATACGATCAAGGCATGAAATGACTGAAATAGAAGTCAAGTGTGCGTCGCTTGTAATGTAACACTGCCCCAACCCGCCAATTGGTTAAGTCCACTGTCAAAATAATGGTGGTTGTCCAAAACTCAAAGAACGTGAGGGTTGGGGTGTTACAAAAACTATTACAGCAAAAGATTGAAATCTTCAGCAACATGCCCTTACATAGAAATTAAAACCTTTTTAAATAAAAAGAACCTAACTAATTATCATAGTCTTCATGTAAATCAATTACCTGAACAATAGAAGAAAGGGTGAGCACATAGTCCAGTGGATCTTTCTAAACATTTAAATCATTATTTCAATTCAAACAAACCAAGCATATCAAAAACTTTTGTACATTAGGCTATTCAAACAAATTTCTTATTTATGGTTGACATTCAGACCGAAAGAGTTTAACCTCTGTGTTCCACATCGTTGGGAGAGAGAATCACTCTTGGAAACTCAAACCCAATATCTATGAAGTGGGATTACTATTGGAAACCCAATTCAAAATCATCAAAGGTAAGCCGGCAAGCCAGATCAGGGGTGGAACACACACGATGACACTATGCAGTCCATCATCGCGCTAATACGTGGATTGAATCATTATTTAATCTTTTATTAGTGATAAAACACACAATATCAGATTAAACCGTCAATGCAACATGTACATAACATGAATCATCAAATATTTATTCATGGCACAATTCAAGCATATCATGCATCATTATTCTTGATTTCTAAACATGCATAACATGTATATTCACGGTACAATAAATAAAGCATGCATATTTAAAACATATATTCAATCATTCAACTTCAAAACATCATCAGACATGCAAGACTTATTCAAATTAAAATAAAGAAGTAAAAGTTAGAAATCATTTCCACCTTAAATAAGTCTCTCTTCTGCACACTTCTGAAATCTAGCAGAGTTTCGTTACTTTAAGCTTCCAAACACTCAAGAACCCTCAAGAACACTCAAGAACACTCAAGAACGCTCAAGAACAGTTCAAGATCACTTAAGAACTGAGGGGATTGCCAAGAAGAAGGCTAGAGAGAGTCAAGAGGGACTAGTATGCTCTTAATTTGGGATGAAAAGAATGGGAGCACTAGAGGTCCTTTATATAGAGTTCAAAATGGTGTAGAATGGCAAGTTTTTGGTGTTCTCCTTGTAGGAAACTTCAAATTTTCGTGCCCCCCAAGTATAGAAAAATAGCAAGTGTGTTTGGAAAATTTCGAAACACAATTTTCGGATTTTTAGAAAATTTTTTCAGATTTTATTCGAGTTTTTTCGTTTCTTTAAATTTTGAGGACGAATTTTTTTGAGGGGAGTAGGTTGTAATACCCTAGAATTTATATAGAATTTGATAAATAAAATAAATTAAATAAAAGTATTTCAAGTGCAATAAACATTGAAAAATCCAAGAAATCATGGTATCGAAGTCGTATAATCGATGAACAAAAGGATTAGCAAGTCAGAATGAAACACAAGACTTTGCACGAAGGGAAACAATACAACAAACACTGACTACCATGGTAGTAAAACAATGCCCATGGACTACCATGGTAGTCCGAGCAAAACCTAGAGAAGTGTTAAGGTGATTGTTATCTCGATAATAGATTGTGTGAATGCAGTAATGCGCTAAAATATAAACATTTGACTTGCGCGAGAAACCCTAATTGGCATTGTTGAACCCTGTAGCACACATCCACTCCCACAAATAAAAAACAGCTACAGCCAGTTGGTCTTTTCCTCCTCCGACATACATTCTAAACTAGTTTTAATCCATTCCACTCCCTTATAGCTATTCCACAAGCAGTGATAGAAAAAGAATTGTTCAAATCTCTGAGGAGTTTGTTTGCTATACCGTCAAGAAAGATTACAGACGAGGTAAGGCATTAGTGCTCATATGGAGTGAATGTTTTATATCACTACTTCACATAATCTAATTAAATGCCTATTCCCTTCAACATAACAAAGTCCCAATTCGAGGTGAATAAGGGAAATAGTGAACAAGAGCGATGTAATACCCTGAAAATTTGTACGAAATGAAATAAAATGATAAATGAAACCAAATTCATTCTAAGGATCAATTAGTAAGTTTAATTGCTCAAAAACCCCTCAGGGGAGTGAAAATTAAAAAAAAAATGAAATGAAATGGAATGGAATGAACACCTCACATGATCCGAGCATCCAAAATTCATTTCATTTGTCCAATTAAGAGTTCATTTGCCTAATATGGTTCATTGGAATGGGAATTAGGAAAGAAAATGAAGAGAACCCTAGCAAAACATAAATTATGAAATTTTGTCCATTTCATGTGAACCCAAATGTGTGAAACAAAGGCTATGAATGCCAATAGGCGTGGCGCACCAAAGGGTGGAATGAGAAATCCCTTAATTGCCCTATGCATGTGCATTGCACATGAGCAAGGCCTAGTTGTCTTTGTAATACCCTGAAAACTCCGTATTTAATAAAATGAAATTCAAGATCAATTCAATGAAATTGGGTGCAAAATGAAACAAGACTCATTTCAGGGCTAAATTTGGCAAGTTTTGGAAAGTTTAATTTGGTGACCTTTAGGGACCCAAAACAACTTGAAATGAAGGAAGGTGACATGAACCAACTAATTGGATAATATATCCAAAAATTAGAATAATTAGTCAAGGTTAGGGTTTTCATTTGTCAAACGCCCTTCAAGGGATCTAAATTAGAGAGAATTGTCATTTAGGGTACTTTAGGGGATCGAAATGACTTGAAACAAAATGGAATGATATGAACTAACAAAATGAATGAAATATCCAAAAATCAGAACAATTGGCCAAGATTTAGATTTTTATTTGCCTAGTGACCTTAGTGGGTCTTAAATAAGAAAAGTTTTTGAAGGAAAATTACCTAAGGCCAAACCATACCTTAAAATGTGCATTAGGTTTATGTGATTCCAAAACTATAGGATATAAATCATAATTCTATGTAAATAAGAAGATATTAATTTTTATTTGATTTTTGTGAACCCATGAAGTCATCGCCACCCCCACTTGATTGTGTACACCCACACCCACTTAAGCCAAAATCGGCCCAACCATGTACATGTGTGTGTGTGCACACATGTGAGCAACCCTATTTAGATAGTTTCTGCGAACAAGATGAGCATCTTTGACTATTGTATGGTGTCCCCTCAAATTTGATATTGTACACCGATGCTTGATGTCCAAGAAATAAGAAAATGGGAAAGTATTCCTTGTGTGCTTGTATGATGAGCAAGCAAGGAAACCAAAAAGAAAAGTTGTCATGAGCACATAGGGGATGTCCTATTTGAATTAGAATATGATTTAAACCTCTTTTGTGTTCACACATGGTTAAGAAACAAGATTGTACTCATAACTTTTGAATTAGAAAGCTATAGTGGTCTCACTTGCCAACCATGTACATGTGTATGTGTGCACACATGTGAGCAACCCTATTTAGATAGTTTCTGCGAACAAGATGAGCATCTTTGACTATTGTATGGTGTTCCCTCAAATTTGATATTGTACACCGATGCTTGATGTCCAAGAAATAAGAAAATGGGAAAGTATTCCTTGTGTGTTTGTATGATGAGCAAGCAAGGAAACCAAAAAGAAAAGTTGTCATGAACACATAGGGGATGTCCTATTTGAATTAGAATATGATTTAAACCTCTTTTGTGTTCACACATAGTTAGGAAACAAGATTGTACTCATAACTTTTGAATTAGAAAGCTATAGTGGTCTCACTTGCCAACCATGAGCACACTTGCCCTCTTTATGCAAACCATCCCCTTTATGTATAGAAACTTGCCCAAATTTTTATGAGCTGTCCTAGGATGTCCCATATGCTCTCCTGAACATCTACATAAACCCTCGTTGCTCACCTTCACTCATCCCAAAGCAAAAAGCTAACACTTCCCTTTGTTTGTTCTTGCCCTCTTCTTAGCACCTCTTCTCACCCTCTTCTCTCTTTTGTGCGAGGGGTTCTTATTTCAGTATTTTAGAGAGTTGTTGAAGTAGTTTTTGTTGGTAGTTAAAAGTTCTTGAAGTTCTAAAAATGGTAAATAAGGGGAACCTCTGCTAGATTCAAAAGAAACTCGGATTAAGGTAGAGGGGATTTGTAGAACTCTTTCTTTACTACTTCAAGTCTTTAGTATGTTCGTGTTTGTTTTTAGTTTTTAGCATGTTTATATTTCAGTTTGAAGAATGTTTTATTAAGTTTTATTTTCAATTTAACATGTTTTCATGTTTTAATTTATACATGATAGCATAACATGCTTAAAAACCATGCTTAAGCTTATTTTTAAATTTTCAAGCATGTCATGTAAGTTTCCATGTTCTCTTAATTATTTAAATTTTGATATTAATTATCATGATCTTTTTTCATATTTATTTGAAATTAAATATGAAAAAGTGAAGATAAAAATCACGTACCATTATAGTAGTCTAAGTGATGCTATGGGTGTTCTTTGTATATACTTAGTATATATGAGTAACATTACTAAGTGTGGATGTGTTTTAAAATACTTGGAATGTAGACATGTGATCCTTATTTCCAATGGAATGTGACAAGATGAATTGTCATTCCATCCCAAAATAGGAGTATTTTAATGAAGAACATCAAGGGATTAAAAAACCACTTTTGGTCAAATATACAACACTAACAAGATATTGTTTGAAATGCTTAATGTTTGTAAGTGACTGAAATTGGATGTACTTTTGATTAGAATTAGTAAATTAGTAGTTTGATGAATGATCTACTAGGCTATGTGCTCACCCCTTCCTTTTATTTTTAAGAAATTTGAAATGCATGATCAAGCTTACTAAGGGATTAGAAACTATATTTTTAGAAAGTTTCTATGTAAGAGCATATTGCCCAAATGTTAAATAAAGACTTCCGCTGAATTTTTGTTTTAAATTTTAGAGTTATGTACTCTTTCTTTTGATTATATGAATTCAACAATGTACTTCTTTATTTTATAAATAAAGATTTTGAAGTTTTCCTTTATTCACTTGTATTATCTTGATGAATTTTAAACTCAATGGAAGTGTATTTATAAGTATTTCAATAAGTGTTAGAATAAAAGAATTGAGATACAAGTTGTATACTTGTAAATGTAACATATGACCCAACCCGCCTTGTGGTTGAGGTTAAACCTGTATCTTGGGGGTTGGGGTGTTATAGTCTTGGTGCATGATTAGAAACCCTAAAAGATTATCCCATGTACACAAGCTAAGATGATCACGTGCCCCTTACTTTGACGTCCAAGCAAGCAAGAAAGAAAAGAAGAAAGTTTCTAAAACCGATTTGGGAAGTTGCCTATGTGTGTTCAATAGAGAAAATAAAAGTTCCAATTTGCCTTATATTATTGTTTGGAAAGCATGCTTGATTTGTTATATGTATGTCATATGAAACCAAATCCTGTATCAAAGAACAAAAAGAACCAAGATGCATAAACTGTTAGGCCATTGAGCAAATCGAGAACCTAGAAACATGAATCTAACTATTAGGCCACTAAGCAAATCGAGACCCTAGAAACATGAATCTGGAGTCATGATAGTATGAACGTTCGATATTGGCAATCTACTCAATTTGTAGATAATGGTTGGATCAAAGAGATTTGTTACCCATGTTGCAATATCTAACGAAACTGAATAGCGAGAGTAGGAAACTCCTATTGGGATGGGAGCACGAATGGAAAACATGATGAATGAAGTCACTGGGAGAGTCTTAGACCAAATCATGAGGGAACTACCTCAAATGATACCTCAGGCAGCACCACAACCACCAGTACCTGAACTAATTCCCGTGTCGTAGAAGCCTTGCCCTCCTTAGTTTGATGGTAGCAAAAACTGCATCTCTGCCGATCACTGGTATCAAGAAATGGAGGGACATTTAAATGCATTGAAGGTAACAGGACCATGTAGAGTAGTGTTGGCCATGCACCACTTCAAGGGACCAACCAGAAGGTGGTGGTGAATGATGAAGATGGATCCTAACACAAATGTTGAAGCAATGAGCTAGGAAAAGTTCATGGAGATGTTTTATGAAAAATTCTTTCCTAAAGCAACATTGAGTAAGCTACATGAAGAATTTGTCCAGCTAAATCAGAGGGACCTAACTGTAGCCAAATATGAGAGAAAGTTCACTAAATTGGCCAAATTCTTGCCAGAATTGATTGGAGAAGAGAGAAAGAAGGCAAATCATTTTGCACAGGGTCTCAAGATGGAGATTCAAAGTATAGTAAGGACTTTGGGCCTAAAAATGTACAAAAACGTCTTGAAAAAGGCTCTAACTTTGGAACAAGAGCTCAAGCTAAAACAAAGTACTCTTGAATTGCCTTATTTGTATTATTGCCTTATTTGTTTTGATTCCTAAAATTGAGTAAAGTACTCTTGCATTGCAATAAGGCATAAGATAATTGAAATAAAATGTTAATTGTGAATCACTTGTAATGTAATACTGGCCCAACCCACCTATATGGTTAAGTCTACTACCAAAATAGTGGTTATGTCCAAATAAAAAAGAATATGGGGATTGGGGTATTACATATATAGCCTTAAATACTTGGAATATGGACGTGAGATCCTAATCCCAATGGAATGTGACAAGATGAATTGTCTTTCTACCCAAAAGTGGGGTATTTTGATAAGAACATCAAGGGATTGGACCTCCTTTCAGTCTAACATACAACCATACACAAGAAATTATTTGAATCACTAAATGTATGCAAGTGTTCAAAATTGAATGTGTTATTGACTTGAATTAGTGACTTAGTTGTTTTTAAAATGATCCACTAGGCTATATGTTCACCCTTCCTCTTTCATCTTTTTTAGGAAATTGAACGCATGATGAAGCATGCTTGAAATTTAGAATGTTTAGTTTAGAAAGTTTTTATTTTCTATCTTAATGTAAGAACTTGTCGTTCAAATTTTGAATATTTAAAATGTAAGACTTCCACTGAATTTAAGTTTCTAATTTGGAATTATGTACTCTTTCTTTTAGTATTTTCAATTCAAGTTATGTACTTACTTCCATTTTATTAAATCAATAAAGATTTAAAAAGTTTTTTTTTTATCTCTTGTTCAAGTTGTCTTAGTATATGTTACTTAAATGAATAAAGCTTGAGATAAAAGGAATAAGAAGTCAAGTTGTGTACTTGTAAAGTGACACTAGCCCGACCCGCCTTGTGGTTAAGTCCAACTGAAAGCTTTGGGGGTTGGGGTGTTACACTTGTTCTAAACTAGAGTTATCAAGTCTCATCCCTCTTCTAACTATCCTACGAACGTTGATAGGAGAAGAACAGTAGGAATGTGAAGGTTCGAATAATCAAGCCATGATGGACAACTACAGAGGTAAGGCACTAATTTTGCACATGAACCAATGTTTACAAATCATTGTCTTTGCAATATGTGATGTTTCACGCATATCTTCCACTTATAACAAACCCTGAATATGTTTATAATATTTTGGCGTGACAAGTGGGAAGCAAACAAAAGAGGAATGGGAAGCAAACAGATCAAAGGTAATTAATTGTGAGGTATAATAGTGTTCTACTCTTAATGTTACATATTTACATGTTTTAGATCTGTAGCACAATATACAAAGTGCCACGCATAGGAGAAACAAGGGACGCACAAACAAAGTTAAATTTTCGGACTAGCGAGAACCAACTCACATTACCACAGCAATATTGGAAGTATCATGATAATTCGCTAAAAAATATCGAATACTAAGAAATGACTTATAACTCTTAAAGGTTAAGGACTCAAGAAAAGTTGAGTACTAAAGCAAGGATTAGAACAAGCTAAATACAGAATCTGGTGGAAATGATTGTATCCACTCTTTAATATTATTTTTGTTTTGAATATAAAGCATGATTGTGTGTTTATTTTTATAAGCTTAGAAGCATGTTAAGAATGATATGTTAATTGTTGTATGTTTGTGTACTTGTGATACCTTGATAGCATATTTTGTGTTTCTATTATTAATACCATTCTATGAATATGCCATCTATGTTATTTATTGAATAACATGATTTATGTGACCTGGTACATAATAATTTGTCGACATGTTTAGTGGATACATGTATTGTGATGATGAGATAAATTATGTATGGTTGTGGTCACTAAATCAGGACAATTAAGAGTTTAACCACGTACCGGGGCAATGATACTGATATTGTAGTAGTAGTCTAGTGTCGTCATGGGTATTACCCTACCTTAAGCGAGTGTACATGCTAATGTGGCAGTAGTTGAGAAGGGATTAGGGATCGAATGAGACTTCACTCATAAGGTTGTGTCATGATGAAGAATTGGCCTTTGGTGTGTTATTTCCAAGAGTTCGGACATAGGGAAATATCAAGGAGATTCCTTTCGGTCTTAATGTTAACCTAAACAATTGAAATGTTTTAAAACGCCTAATGATTTATAAGTATTTGCATGTTTTATGGTTCTAAATTTAATAATGTTCGAGATGTATAGTACATGATTCACTGAGCTCTTGAGCTCACCCCACTAATCTATTTTTTAGGTAATCACTGAAGATACTTGCCCATAGGTAAGTAAATAGAGACCATTAAAGTAGTCTAATACAATCCACTGTTGAGATTGTATATGAGTAGAGGTTTGTTATCTGTTTACCCTTGTAGGGCATGGGACCCACATTTAATTTATATTTGGTCATTTTTATTGACTTTGGCCATGGGGCCAGGTGTTGGTTTATTATTTATTTGAATTTAGTCCATGAGGCCAGTCTTTCATTATTGATGAGCTTTGTTTAATTATCATACCATCTCTACGTTCTAGTCATGCATACTATTGTTATGTTTTCGCACTATGATGTTTTATTGGGATGGTTATGAGAAAGAAAGAATAAAAGTAACGTTTCGATTCTCGAATATTGATGGCAAAAGTGATTGCACATTCGAATGATTTTATGTCTCAAGAAAGAAACGCTGACACCTAGTCAACGACGATTATGACAAGATTCGGAGGTCAAGGTTTTATAAAGGTGGTATCAGAACTCAGTCAATAGCTCATTGGGAAGAGCTCAATTAGTAGTTTGCTGGAAAAAAATGTTAGAATGACACCCAAGGGTGGCGTCAGGGCTCAGTTAGTAGAATTACTGAGTAGAATGTCTAGAGTTAGACAAGAGGTGACTCATGTAAGGAGTCGAGAGCTCAGTTAGTAGCTCAATCAGTTCATTAGTTAATGGCTTGGTCAGTATCATTGGGTTAGAGTCTAAGGTATAGACTATGAACTACCAGTCCTACGGAGGAGCTATGCAGTGGAGACATTGCATGCTTAGGTCTAGGAAGAAACCTTAAGTATAATTAGGGTGTTGTCAAGGTGGCACAGTAGATCATAAATAAAAAGTTTTTAGGGCATAAGCTAGAGACTAATAATGTGTGAAACAAAATACTTGATTGGTCATGACATGAGATTAAGAGGATCTTGTATCCTTGGTTTCTATGTGGTATGGGACACATAGAAATTTGAGGATATGGAAGAATCCTAGACTTGAAGATTGACATGCCATGTTTGGTGAGTGATCGGTGGCTTTTGGACAAACTTGTTTTCCTATGCTTGGCTAGTATGGGACAGTCGAGTGTAGTGGGGCCTGGGAAGCCTTGGACATCGAGACACTTGTGAAATTGTTTGGGTGTAGTGAGATTTCTAGGTAAAGCTTATGTCAATGGGCAAGAGTGGTATGGGACGCTTGAACTCAAAGATATGGGTGGAAGCTTGGAATCTTTGTATGCTACCATGTTGTTTGTAATGTATGCCTGACTGTATTTATGATTGTTTACTTACATGTTTTGCCTATGTGAAAATCTTCAATGTATATGTCACAAATATTTTTAAATTTTGAGACCAAATCTTATACCCAAAAATGAACAATTCATTGTGGACTTAGAAGTATCAATCAATATGCCACTAAACAAATGAAAACATAGAGCCATGAATCTAGAGTCGTGCTAGTACGGTGAAAATAATTGCTTTAAGTATATACAGGGATTTCTTGGATAAAATTATGATGAGTGAATTGATCCTTCTTAGTTGTGGATAAATGGCCCAATCCAAGTGACAAGCCACAAGAGCTGCCATGTTCGATGAGATTGAACCCAGAGGCAGGGAGCACTGATTAATCAGATTGAGGTTCAGGTTGGGGCTATGTTGACTCCAGAGTTTAAAGATGAGATTACTAGATGGGCCACTGAGTAGATCATTAGAATATTGTCGTTACCATAGATGAAAGCATAGGTAGCACCAGAGCCATAGGACAGGCCCCACCTCAAGAGTAGATTTTGGTGCAGTAGTCGGTGCTCATGCCAAAGCTTCAAGTCCATCAGAGGCCACAAGAGGAAATTGAGGACAAGGAGCAAAGGATGATATTGATAGAGTTATAGAAACTTCGCCCTTCCCAATTTGATGGTACATCTAACAACATGGGTGCAGATCACTAGTACCAAGAGTTAGATGAGCACTTGGATGTCCTACGAGTTATAGGACCTCGTAAAGTTACGATAGCCACACATCAATTTAAGGGATCAGCCACGAGTTGGTGGCGGATGCTAAAGGTAGATCCACACACTGACGTTCGACACATAAATTAGGAAGAATTCAGAGAGATTCTATGAGAAATTTTTCTAGAGGCCACACAAATGCAGATGTAATCTAAGATCATCGGGTTGACTTAGAGAGATATGACTGTGCTTGAATATGAGGTCAAGCTCACTAATTGGCCAAGTTTGCACCTGAACTGATTAGGGAAGAGAAAATGAAGGCCCACAGATTTGCAAAACGCCTGAAAGTTATTAGAAAATTATATGGAATTGACAGATGAAAAATTTGGTAAGTCCTAGTTTACCCAAATAAGGAATAAAAATCAACTTAATGGATTTTTTAAGAAAATATATGAATATAATGCATATTGTGGGATATCATAGCCAAAAATACAAGGATATGCGCGATTTTTTATGAAAACAAGATTAGAAAGTTAATTGGGATCGAGCTTTGGCAAAAATTCGAAAAGAAAGCAAGAAATTCGGCTGAAAAATCAAAAAATTAAACTTAAAATACATCCAATGGTCTACAATTGATCTACCAAAATCCAACGAACGAGATTAAAACCAAAACAAATGCTCGGGTGCACCAAATCATCAAAATCCAATGACCAGTGATCAGCACACCACACTTGAGGATGATCGTGCGGCCAGAATCGATTTTGTTGATCGCGAACTGAGATCCGCACACCGTGATCGAGGTTGATTGGATGGTCCAGATGAGTTTCGTTGATCGCGAATGAGATCTGCACACAGCACTCGAGGTCCATCCGATGGTCTAGATCAAAGTCGTGTTAGTTAATCACGAACCGTGTTGTGCTCGTAGAAAATCCAACGGTCCGAATCAAAGACGTTTTCAGATTGATCGCAAACTGTTGATGCGCTCAAGGAAATCCAACGGCCAAGATCAAAGACTCTGATTTTCGTTGATGGATTCGAGATTAATCCGACGGTCGAGATTAAAGGATCCGAAATTAAAAAACGAAAATTACGGGAAAAATACAAAAATTATAGGAAAATTACCAAAAAATCACTAAAAATCTAAAAAAATCTGAAAAATAGGTTTCTAAATCTAAAAATTATTTCTAAAATCCGAAAAAAAATTTGAAAAATACTCATTTTGCTCTAAAAATTACAAAGTACAAAATTAAGGAGAATTAGGGTGTTTTATTCAAAAAAAAACTCAAAACTTTCTATTTTTCTCCCTTTAAAAACCTATATAAACCCCCCAAGGCTCTTAATTTCTTCATTCCAAAGATAAGAGTTGAAATTGCCTCTTATTTTCTAAGCCTTCTTCTTGGCACCTCTCCCCATCTTCCCTTCTTATGTGTGTGAGAAGTTCTTCTCTCGAATTGGGAAATTAAGTTGGGCGATCTTCATTGGCACTAGTACGTGGGAGGAATTGCTGCTGAAATTTTGGAAGAAAGCATCACAAGGTGGAAGTAATTTCTAAAACACCCTTCTGTTCTTATTTAAATTCATGGCATGCTCATTGTTGTGTATTTTTCACTAAATTCAAAGCTTTTCAACTTCAGTTCTAGAATTTTAAATGTTTATTTCAATATTTTAGTTTCGATTCATGTTTAAGCAATCATATCATCCATTCTATGACTACCATCATGCTTAGGTTTTTAAATTAAAGTATGATGCATATTTTATGAGTGTATCATGAATTGACTATGTATATTCTGAATGTTTGTTTGATTGCATATTCTAAATATGAGATCATGATATGAAAATTAATCTAAGATGATGGAGATAATAACCACGTACCTATCATAGTGGTCAAGGCGACACTATGGATGTTCTTTTCATATGAGTTAGGTCATATGATTTTCAGACCTAAGTACTTGAGGGTCGTGTACCACTGGTGGGTCACCATGTGTAATGGGTTGCTGCCAACATATGCCACTAACAGGTTGATGCCGAGTGGGCCCTATTTACTTAGTTAAAAGCATCAAAGGATTAAAAGCACTTTTGGTCTAAGACTCGACTTGAACAAATTGTTGTTTGAAACACCTAATGATTGCCAGTGTTTGAATTATGATTGTGTTATGAGTTTGAATATGAAAGATGGTTGTTCGAAAAAGATCCACTGGGCTATGTGTTCCCTCTTTCCTTTCTTATTGTTCAGGAACATGAACCCATGGAGCAGTTGAATATAGATAGTCCTTAGAAAGTTTCTACAATATTATATTTTTTTGAATTTTTTAAGGGCGTGTTGCCCAAAGTTTTTATATTTTTCTACTTAAAAGTATTTTGAAGTCTTCCACTGTAACTATTAGTTCTTTTTTAAGAGTTTAGTACTTTCAATTTATGTTATGAATAAAATAGTTTGAATTTCTTTATCTCTTTTAATTTGCCTTGATTTTATTGAAAATTTTGTATTCTTGATTTTATACAAAGGTATGAGATATTGAAAAGAAAAGAACAAGTGTGTGTCACTTGTAATGTAGCACTGGCCCGACCCGCCATTTTGTTAAGTCCACTGTTAAGAGAATGGTGCCCATGTACACTACTTAAAAGATACGGGGGTTGGAGTATTACAAAGGTAGTATCAGAACCTAGGTATTAGTTGCTAGGCCAAGAATAGAAAGTTTTTTCTGATACCAAAAAAGGAAATATATGTTTTGAAAATGTTTTTGTTTGGATACAAAGACTACAAGTTGAGCTGATAGTGGGTAAGCCTTGTCCCGAGTAAAGTTAAACATTGAAAGGGAAGTGGGTTATCCCGCCCTAGAAAGTGTGATTGCTAAGCAGGCTTCGGTCTCGCTGCCCGATCTAGAGGTTGTCCCACCAGCTTATATGAGTAGTCGGAGTTGAAGAACACCCTTACTTTTTATTAAAGAAAATAAGAAGGTTGGAAATTAGGGCAAGAAATTGATTAGAAGTCGAAAAAGATGCCAAAGGTGGTATCTTAGCCAAACAGAGGTTGTAAGTCAACTAGAACTGAACCCTAGGTCCAGATAAAAGACCTTATATAGAAACGGGTGTAGCCATGGGTGGCATAGTGGATCAAAAGCATAAAACTCTAGGACATAGGCTAGAAACTGAAACTTGTGTGAAAATAGAAAATTGTTTGATCAGGACACGAGACCGGGAAGCTTCTATAATTTTTGATTTCTATGTAATATGGGATGCATACGAATTCGAGGTTATGGAGGAAGTCTGGACTCAGAGAATTATGGACCATGTGTGGTGAATGATCGGTAACTCTAGCAGAACAAGTTTCTCTATGCTCGTTGGTATGGGACGGTTGAGTATAGTGCGCTCGAGAACCTTAGTTATCGAGCAATTTGCGAAATTGTTTGGGTGTGGCTCTGTTCTGAGTAAAAACCTAAGTGAAAGGGGCAGAGTGGTATGGGACACTTGAACCTGAAAGCTTAGGTGGAAGATTGGAACCTTGCTGTGCTAGTTTGATTGTGTGATTGTTTGATATGCATGCTGTAATGTTTATTTGCTTTAAAACCAAATCCTGTAGGCATGAAAAGAACCTAGAAGAAAAACTTTAGGCCACTAGACAAATCGAAATCCTAGAAACATGAATCTAGAGCCATGATAGCACGAATATTTGACACATACTGACACTTTGCTCAATTTTACAAGTAAATGGCTGGAGCTAGGAGGTACTAAACTCGTTCACCACCTCTGAGGAGACTAAACAACAATAGCAGGAACTACCTGCTGGGATGGAGGCACGGATGGAAGCCATGATGAATGAAATGTCATGGATCAATTGAGAAGGACACTTCCACAGATAATCCCTCAGGTGGCTCCTCAGCCTCAAGCACCTGCACCTATTTCAGTCCAAGTCCCAGCACCAGTACCTCAAGAACGTCAAAGGAATCCAGAGGACCTAGAAGATGAAAGATAGAAGAAGATGCTGCCTGATTTGCAAAAGCTTTACCCTCCCTCAGTCGATAGAACTACTGACTGCATCTCTGTTGATTACTGGTACCAGGAGATGGAGGAGTTACTAAATGTGCTGAAGGTAACGGGTTCAAGACGAGTAGCACTAGCCACACACCATTTCAAAGGACTAGCCTGTGGATGGTGGAGAATGATGTAGATGGATCCCAACACTGATGTTGCGACCATGACCTTGGAAGAGTTCAGGGAAAAATTTTATGACAAATTCTTTCCAAAAGTAATTATCAGAAAGTTGCAAGAAGACTTCGTGAGACTCAATCAGAAGGAGGATCTCATAGTAACTAAATATGAGAGGAAATTTATTGAGCTAGCCAAATTTTCTCAAGATCTGATTCGAGAAGAAAGAATGAAGGCCAACAGATTTGCACAGGGTCTCAAGATCGAGATCCGAAAGGTTATCATGTCATTGGGCCTCTGACCCTACAAGGAAGTTGTAGAACGGGTTTTAATCCTGGAACAAGAGCTCAACTTTGAACAAAGGTTGAGAGGAAAGAATAAGCGGAACGAAAATAGAAAGGACCAACAAGGGGCCCAGAAGAAAAGCAAAAGTGGTAAGGCTCTACAGAAATAGGGGCAGAACAAAGGCGAGTCAAGGGAAGAAGCTAAAAGGCTGGGATTATGTTATGCATGCAAGTAGAAGGGTCATTTGGCGAAAAATTGCCCAACTGCACCAGCTCAGGCTTCCCAACAGCAACAACAGAATACTCAGGGGGGAAGTTAGAATCGGCGACCTCAAGCCAGACAGAATCAGAATGCCAATCAAGGGCAAAACCAAGGTCGTGGTCAGAACCAGGCTAGAATGTTCGCGGTTGAGACCCAGGAAGACCAGGCCCTTGCAATAGAAGGTACGTTCCTATTGTTTAATGTTTTCGTGAGACAATTGTTTGACTCGGGTGCCTCAAAATCTTTTATCTCTGAAAAACTAGCTGATAGGGTACAACTTGTGACAAAAATAATGCCTGTGACTTTGAATGTGTCCACACCAATAGGGACCATTGTGACTTCAAAGAAGATGCGCAGTTATGACCTTAGGCTTGGGGATAAACTTTTAACATTCAACCTATATACCCTACCTTTCTATGGCTATGATGTAATCTTGGGGATGGATCGGTTAGACTAGTACTAGTACCAAGCCTAGATAGATTGTCCTAAGAAGCGAGTAACCATAACATTACCTTCTGGGAGATCTTTAAAATCAATGGGGATATGCGGAGACTACCAAGGAGTCCAACCCTAGCTTTGCTGAATTGTTTGAAACAGATGGATGAGTTCGAAGAACTCTCTAAAGAAGAACCTACTGACTTGAAGAATATTCACGACTTAGCTATAGTCAGTGAGTACGAAGACGTGTTCCCAAATGACTTACCTGGACTACCACCAGCTAGAGAGTTAGAGTTTAAGATTGAACTTCACCCTGAAACCAACCCTATAGCCATACCTCCTTATAGAATGGCGCCAGTAGAACTAACCAAGCTGAAAACTCAACTAGACGAGCTCAGGGAGAAAGGTTTCATCAGGCCGAGTGAATCACCCTGGGGAGCCCCAGTACTATTCATAAAAAAGAAGGATGGTTCCTTGCGACTGTGTGTCGACTACCGGAAGTTGAACCAAGCTACAGTAAATAATAAATAACCTTTACCAAGGATTAACGACCTATTTGATCAATTATGAGGAGCCACTCATTTCTCTAAAATTGATCTTAGGTCAAGATACCATCAGCTAAGGATTCGAGAGTTTGACATTCACAAGATGGCCCTTAGAACAAGATATGGACACTTCGAGTTCACTGTGATGCCCTTTGGTTTGACCAATGCCCCGGCAGCCTTCATGGATTTGATAAACCGAGTGTTCAGACGGTACCTTGACCAATTTGTAGTGGTATTCGTGGATGATATTCTAATCTACTCTAAGTCAGAAGCTGAGCACCTAGAACACTTGAGGATCGTACTAGAAACTCTCAGAAGAAACTAGTTATATGTTAAATTCAATAAGTGCAAGTTTTGGATGGAAACTATCAAGTTCCTAGGCCACGTTGTATCAGCAAAAGGCATCTCTATAGATCCGGAGAAAGTGGAAGATGTTATGAACTAGAAACAACCCAAGACAGTAACAGAAATTAGAAGTTTTTTGGGCTTGGCAGGCTACTACAGAAGGTTCATTAAAGATTTTTCCAAATTTGCAGAACCTATGACTAAGTCGACCAGAAAAGGAGTTAAGTTCTAGTGGGATGAGAAATGTGAACTTTCATTCCAAAAGCTAAAGACCAGATTGATGACAACTCCTGTTCTAGTCACCCCAACTCCTAGTGTTACTTACACACTGTATACTGATGCCTCACTGAATGGATTGGGTGCAATCCTAATGTAAGAAAAGCAAGCCATCGCTTTTGCCTCAAGACAACTAAAGGTCCATGAGAAAAATTACCCTACTCATGACCTAGAGCTAGCGGCTATTGTGTTTGCCCTGACGATTTGGAGACACTACCTTTATGGAGAGAAATTTGAGTTGTTTTTATATCATAAGAGCTTGAAGTACATCTACACCCAGAAGGAGTTGAACCTCAGGCAACGAAGATGGATGGAGTTCTTAAAAGACTATGATTTTCAACTACACTACTATCCGGGGAAGGCCAATGTAGTGGCCGATGCTTTGAGTAAGAAGTTCAACAAACAAGAAGAAGAAAAAGGCCAAATGTACTAGTTGATCGAAGATTTTACGTTGGGTGTAAACCTTAACGAAAAAGAAGCATATCTTTACAATATGTCTTGCCAACCGGACCTATTACATCAGATCAGGGATGAACAGAAGCAAGACAAGTGGCTTGCTCAACTAATTGAAGGAGTCACGCAAGGAAAGCATACAGACTTCAAGATGGATGCTGAAAACATCCTAAGGCTCGAGGAAAGGATATGTGTACTTCAGCAGGGACAGAGCAAGCAGGTCAGACTTGATGAAGCCCATCAAAGTAAGTATACCATGCACCCTGGTGGGGATAAGATGTACCAGAACCTCAGGAAAACATACTGGTGGAGAGGAATAAAAAAAGACATAGCCAAATATGTCTCTAAGTGCTTAACATGTCAACAAGTGAAAGCAAAACATTGGAAACCCTTTGGAATGTTACAACCACTCCCAATCCCTAAATTGAACTGGGATAACATTGCCATGGATTTTGTCAGTGGTTTACCCAAAAACCAAAAAGGAGAAGATACCGTTTGGGTGATAGTGGATCGTCTCACTAAAGGGGCTCACTTCTTGCCAATCAGATCCACAGACCAAGTCAGTAAGCTAGGAGAAATCTATGTAAAAGAAATTATTAGGCCTCATGGTGTGCCCAAAACTATCATGTCTGATAGAGACACTCGCTTTACTTCATAGTTTTGGCAGAGTCTACAGAAGGAAATGGGTATTAAGCTCACCATGAGTACAGTATTTCACCCTCAGACGGATGGTCAGTCTGAGAGAGTTATCTAGATTTTGGAAGATATGTTGAGGTCTTGGGCTTTAGACTTCGAGGGGAATTGGAGAAAGTACTTACACTTGGCAGAGTTTTCCTATAACAACAGTTATTAGGCAAGCATAAAAATGGCTCCATTCGAGGCTCTCTATGGCAGACCCTGCAGATCACCTACCTGTTGGGTTGAACTTGAAAATCAAGTATTAACTAGGCCAAACATGGTGGAAGAAACGAGCAACCAAGTCAAGTTAATACAAAAGGGACTGACTACTGCGTAGAGCCGTCAAAAGAACTACGCTGACAAAAGGAGAAGACCACTAGGGTTTCAAGTTGGGGACAAAGTATTTCTGAGTATCAGTCCTCAGAAGGGTATTAAAAGGTTCGGATTCAACGGGAAGTTATCTCCAAGGTTTGTCGGACCCTTTGAAATACTTAGAAAAATAAAGGAATGTGCTTATGAGTTGGACCTACCAAATGTAATACCCCAGAATTTTGTCAAAAAATTTAAAATAAATAAAATAAGTTAAATAAATTAATTTCAAATATTTTAAGAAATTTTGGGTGCAAATGGTGGGTTGGCACATGAAAAATAATTTATATTGGAGATATAATAAAAAATCAGGATAATTAAATGAAAATTACAATTTAGTGGAATTAATTATGAAATTTAAGGAGTTGCTTAAGAAATAAATAAAAATAAAGTATAAATACACATATAGGTTAATATGGGTATGAAAAAGGTGTGTGTTAGCACAATAAATGTGAATACTACATATTATAAGAACATATACATAAAAAAATTCATATAATTAAATAAAATGTATTTATTAAAAATAAATCAAATATTATGTAAATAATGGTATATAATTACACAATTTATTATCCGAAAATAAAATATTAAATAAATAAAAATACATGGAAATGAAAAATACAAATTATTGAAATAATTGAAATCGAAAGTCAAGTTATGTACTTGTAAAGTAACACCAGCTCGACTTGCCTTATGGTAAAGTCCAAATTGAAAGTCTCGAGGGTTGAGGTGTTACATATTATTTGGCTAGAATTAGAAAGTTTAATCTTATACCAATGATAGTATTAGATTTATAAAGTATTAACTCAATTAGGTTTGACCAATGCTTTCAGTTGAAATTTGAATGCCTTACCTTTTATTTTGAAATTGAAAACTATTTGGAAAAGTGTTTTCAAAATGGAAAAATATATTTTGAAATGTTTTGTTTGGATACAAAGATTACAAGTTGAGGTAATAGTGGGTAAGTCTTATCCCAAGTAAAGCTAAACTTTGAAAGGGAGGTGGGTTCTAGAAAGCGCGGTTGCTAAGCAGACTTCAGTCTCACCACCCAATCTGGAGGTTGTCCCACCAGCTTATATGAGTGGTCTGAATTGAAAAACACTATTACTTTCTATAAAAGAAAATTAGAAGGTGAAAAAATTAGGACAAGAAATTGAATAGAAATTGAAAAAAAAAAGTCCAAGGTGGTATCTTGACTAAACAGAGGTTTTAAGTCAACCAAACTGAAACCCTGGGTCTAAGGAAGTAACCTTAGGTAGAGACATGGGTGGAACAGTGGATCAAAAGCATAAAACTTCAAGACATAGATTAAAAACTGAAAATGTGTGAGAATAGAATCATTGTTTGGTCAGGATACGAGATCGGTAAGATTTTGTATCTTTGGTTTCTATGTAGTATGGGATGCATAGGAATTCGAAGATATGAAGGAAGCCTAGACTTGGAGAATGACGGACCATGTTTGATGAATGATCAGTAACTTTGGAAGAATTTGTTTCTCTATGCTTGGTTGATATGGGATGGTCAACTATAGTGGGCGTAGAAAACCTCAATTATCGAGACATTTGCGAAATTGTTTCAATGTGACAATTGTTTGAGTGCAAATCTAAGTGGAAGGGTAGAGTGGTATAGGACACCTAAACCTGGAAGCTTAGATGGAAGCCTAAAATTTTGCTATGCTAGCATGAACTTGTATGATTGTATGATTGTTTGAAAACATGTTCTATTTGTGTACGTGTATGTCATATGAAACAAAATCCTATACGCAAGAACAAAAGTGTAACACCCCAACCCCCGTATCATTAAGCATTGGACGCATCCACCATTTTTCTTGACAGTGGACTAAACCAAACGGCGGGTCGAGCCGGTGTTACATTACAAGCGACGCACACTTGACTTTCTATTTCAGTCATTTCATGCCTTGATCGTATTTAACCGTACATAACTTAAAATTAAGAATTTAATAAGGCA
>JAJIYU010006744.1:0-20111 GCA_030144865.1 Tinospora cordifolia
GCGTGGATAATCTGTGACTTTGCGTGGCCTGGGGGTTATATTAGATTGCAAAGAATCCAGCACTCCACGAGTTGTAGGTGCCACTCTTTATGTTCAATGGGTCCTTTGCACTTTCAACCCAAAAAAAGAAAAAAAAAAAAAAAAAGATATATATCCAACGTAAACAGATAGGCATATAGTTGTGATTCGTGATTTGAGCATTTCATGTCATGTCAGGAGGGGCTTTTAGGGCAGGGGTGGCGCCTTTATTATTATTAACTAACATTATTCATAGGCTGAGATAGAAATAATGAATAAAGCTGAATGTTGAGCACATGAAGAATTGATGAGGTATTCTCATCCCATTCTATAAATGAGGAGAAAGAGCTTAAATTTAATTAGAAACGGAGCTTTAAATCCTATTTATTTTAAAAGGAGCTTTTTACGTGAAACATACTCTTCTTTTCTCAAAAACTATAACTGTTAAATGTTAAACGTAGGTCAAAAATTATAAGTGTTAGTTAAAGTGTAGGTCATGAACAAAATTAAAATAAGATATCAAGATGTGAAATAAGGGGCCAAAGCATGCGCATGCATATATGTGGGTGATATAGGCAAGTGAATGAGGTGTAGTTGAAAAGGTGAAAAGAAGGGGAATGGTGTGATTGATAGATGGAGTGAAATGGGAGGTGAGGCGGGTAGCTAATGTATTTATGTATGGTGTGTCGTTTTGTGAATCCAAGTGGAGTTGGGGGGGACAACACTGTCACTCACTAAAGCATTTTGGTGACAATGATGTTGGTGTTGATGGAAGAATCCAGTCGACCATAATATAAAACTAGCAACAGCAAAAAATTATTAATAATAATTTTTATTTTTTTATTTTTATCAAAAAAAGGGTGGCTCAAAGTCAAAAACGTCGTTATTGCGAAGTGGGGATCGGAATGGAAGGAGGCCGACTTTTGATATTGCATTCATTACTCACTACTGTTACATATACATATTTCCATATTAGTGGTGTGTGTGGGCGTGTGCTGTGTTGTGTCGTGTGTATGTGTGTCTCTGTGAGAGAGAGAGAGAGAGAGAGAAAGGGTTAATAATAAAGGAAGAAGAAGAAGAATCATATTCCTAGCAATATATTTCGTAAACGGAATGAGGTTCTTCCCCCACCAGCACATTAACCTTCGGTTGACTCTCCTTGGAATATGCGTTCTTTTTAATTAATTAACACCTACCTCAATTATACTTATTGTATTTAAATAAATAAAATTTGCATTAACTTTCTAATAATATTTTCTTGACTGCATTGTCTTCAACCTTACTCTTGTTTCAAACTCATCATATTAATCAATCAATTCATACCCATCCTTCCAAACACCATAACGAATTAATAATTTCAAGTGTTAATTTGTGGCAGAATCCAACGCTTCAATTCCCCCCCTCCCGTTGGCCCGGGGTTAATTAATTAAGTGGGTATGTTGTGTGTGGAATCAACATAACATGCATCCTTATCAGAACTTCTCTATTTCCAATTTGAAACCCAATTAATTTTGACTGCTCATGAAGAATCTCTATATATTTCATAAATTACGATACGTATATGACTAATGGCTACATACACACACACACATGTATATCTATAAAAGCCTCTTCAAGTGTGTGCGGATATAACTACGAAGAAACAGAGGAAGATATGTTGACAATCTAGATTTGATACTTGGAACCTTCCTGATTAATCCCTTTTAATTTAAAAATCGCCCCCCAACTTCTTCTCTCCATCTCCACACTCCACAAAAATTTCTATATATGTACTCACCAATTTCTCCTCGCCATTTACCTTTCACAAATCGCAGCATATTAACTAACTAGTTAGCTACGCAGAAGAAAATGGTGGCGCATGTCCAAGGCAAGCTCAGGTTAGCTCTTGGATCAGTCAAGGACCATGCCTCCATTGGCAAAGCCATGATTTATAACCGAGATGGCTTATCCTGCAGCATAGATATTGCTGTCGTTCGTGCCACAGGACATGATAATGCTCCCATGGATGATAAACACATGCATGAGATCCTCTTCCTTGTATCAAATTCTCCTGGATCGCTCCCTTACCTTGCTGAAAGAATATCACATCGTCTCCAAAGAACTCGAGATCCAGTCGTCGCTCTCAAGACCCTCCTGTTAGTACATCGTCTTCTTCGTGGTGGCAACAGCAAATTTGAACGGGACCTCCGAAACGCCCATCTTTCAGGCTATCTCCAATTCAGCACAAGGTGGTTCCCTGCAACTTCTGATCATAATAATGGATCATTATTCTCTTTCCTACACAGTTATGCGGCTTTTCTCGAAGAAAGGATGAGTTGGGTGATTAATCAGGCTGGAAAACTTGAGCCTATTATGTTCCAACAATTGGATCAGTCCCGATTCTCCAAGGAGAAATCGATGGAGATGGTGTTCCATAGGTTGCCTAGATGCCAAGTTTTCCTTGATAAAGTATTGAGTTTTTCATCACCAGTAGAGATGATCTTCCCTTCTGACCACTGCCTTACTTGGGTAGCTATAAGAAACATTTTGAGGGAGTGCTTTCAAGTTTATGTTACTTTTTCTGAAGGAGTTGCAACTTTAACTGATTCATTCTTCAATTTCAACAATCCTGCAAGAGTTCCGGCAATTGAGGTACTCAGAAAAGCCTCTTCTCAGAGCTATGAGTTTTATTATTTCTTAGAAAATTGCAAGAGAATCATTGGCACCAAAAACTTGGACTACCCATCTGTTGAAATCATCACAAGTGATCATGTTTCAGCCATGGAGCAATTCTTAAATTCCTCTCCACCAACACCTGGGAACAGCTCCTTGGCGTTGTACACCAACTTAAGAACATCACCAGCTGCTTCGTCACCATGTTGGATTCATGATAATTATATTACTAAGTCAATTAGAACATATGATCAGGAAGTCTTTTCTTCTTCTTCTTCTCCTTCTCCTTCTCATACTCCTCCTTTTACTGGTAGATTGGAGACTAAAATAAGCACAGCTTGGGTGGTATTCGACAATGATGATGAAGAAGAAGAAATGTCAAGTTCGAACTTCTCTGCCGCTATTGATCGTGATGTTCAAATACCTTGTACTACTTACTACAATCCATTTGTGAGTTGTGTGGAAATTAGAAATGGTAATTTCAAGAGAGCTTGATGGCAAGTTATATAATTAATTAACCAATTAATTGGAAGTTTGGAAGTTTGTTCATTCCTCGAGCAAGCTACTAAAAATAGTCTAATTAATTAATTAATAAAGGTTAAATTGAAGAGGTGAGGATCAATGCTCTTAAACTAAAGATCTTGAACGCAAAGCCCTCTGAGTATAGAGAAAATTATGTTGAAAATTTCCTTCTATTTATAATTCTTACAGTAATTTAAACAATAATTAGTATGTAGGTGTGCATTAAGTTAATCGGAAAAACACTGTCAAAATATATTTTTTTTTAATAAAAAGTCTAATTAAGCTAGCTTTGTGTGCTCAGCAACTGTAGACACCACAAAAGATAAATATTTTGCTATAGAGTGCTAAGTCGCTCCTGATCTTCTACATCTTTTAATTGATTAAAATATATTATTTCATTGGTCTCAATTAGCAGGGTGATGAAAATATGGTGTTTCAAATCATAATCAATTTCTTTTTACAAATAATCCTGCTCCAGCACAAGCCCTTCCCGCATGCCAAAAATGACCACGATTGGCAAGAATAAATAAAATAAACCCAACCCATTACTAATACTGCTCTGTCACATCTGCCTTTGGGGTGACTAATTATCTGCGTGCATCTTGCACTAAATAATTTTCAACAAGACTAATAGTTTCTACTCCATTAATTGTGCTTTAATCGAGTGGGTTTAATGATTATTAACTGAAGATAATTATCCATGTTCAAAAAGAGGGCCGACCAAGGATGGCTTGCAATTTTTGATAATATACATATACACATACATAATACAGCAGGTTACGTTTGAGATAGATTCAAAGGCACAGGAACTGGAACAGATAATATTCTTGATGACTTCAAGGATGATTATATGTCATTCACATCTCATTTTCAATCAACGAAATTTGATGAATTGTTCGAGGTTCTATCATATCATCTTCACATATGAAAGGTTGCTACCAAATCCATTCCGGAACTAATTGCTCTCTCTCTCTTTCTCTCTCTCTTCATTAAACAAGTACTGTACACTGCTCCTACCTTGCTCCGCAACGCCATCATGTGAGAGGAGACCCACACATCTTTTTTCAGTTCAACTAGTACTCTAAGCAAGAAGACAAGGAGCTTCACACCCCTTCCCCATTTGAATTCCTGTTTTGAAGAATCTTTTTTGTAGAACATGTGATTAATCTTTCCATCAAAACTTTCCTGTGCTTACAGTTGCTGTTGACAAGTCCATCGCTTTGTCAACCAATTGAGCAAAAATGCCCTTCAACACTCACTGAGCTAGCGTGGAACAACACCACTGCTAAATACACTCTTATACATAATTTTAAGCTTGTTTATACTTCCCCTGCTCAAGCAAGTATCATAAATTCAATGCAATGGTAATTGTAAATCTACATCAGATTGTACATAAATAAAAGGAAACAAAAGTGCTTGCAAGGACAATTCACAACCTTCCCTCATATAAGAATCTGTACAACTTATGATGACAAATTACACCGTCGAGTTTAAGCTTTGCATTTCATCATGTTAGTAGCATTTGCTCCAACCTTAATGAAAAATCTGCCAGGGAATAATGTATCAAAGAAAAAAAAAATTTAAATGTTAATTTCTACTGAACATTTTGGTCACTCATTTATTTAATAATTGACATAGTACTGTAAAGCTCATGCAAATGGACAAAAATGCATAAAAATCATACTGAAATCTTATTCAGACAACGCTGTTCATACTTTATATAATTAATCCTACTTGAGAGGCTTCAGACCCTGCAAGGGATTCATGAATGCTCAGAATCAAACTGTTAAAAACCATCTAGACAAATAACAATAAGAGCAATGTTTCATTCATCAGAGGACACTTCACATATAATTTAATTATAGTGATACAGCATAAAGAATTAGAATTAATACCATCACTAAGTGATCAAATAATTCAAACAGTGTCATTGTTAGCTTGATGTAAGGAGATTTATGTTAATTTTGATCCTTTTTAGTATACCTTGAACGAGATGGTTGGAATGTAATCATTGTGTGTTTGACAATCAAGCTAGATCGGTACATGACTTATGGGACGACATTTTATATATGGCAAGTTCATGGGTGGTTGCATTAAGATTAGTGGGGAATACTCCTTAAATGATTAAGGAATAGGTATTGTTGTAAGCAATAAGTTGACTTCTTTTTGTTTTGCATGGTGCTGGACTGTTTGTTCTATTTGTTTTAGCACCTCTGTTGCTGTTTTGATTTGAATTAACATATTTGTTTTATTTACTATCAAAAACTAAAAATGAAAATATAAATAAGAAAAGAAGAGATTTCCATACTTTTGATCCATTTCATTTTGCCTTTTTTCCCTTTTTTTATCACTGTCATAGACCACTTTGATTGCTTCTTAATTTGCTTTAAACATTTTACATTTAACAAAACAATATTCGATACAGAGCATATAGAAAAACTACATATCTTGAGATATGCATCGATCCATGACAAGATGAACCATACATAAAACATAAAAATGAGGACAAATTTTCCTGGTGAATGTGATGCCTACACATATATCTTTCCCCCGGACAAATGTCAGGAAGTGTTCAAGATGAAAAATTGAAAGGGTTGATGTGTTTCAAAGCGATTCAAATATCCAGTCATACTGAGATATCAAATTAGTGAATCATACAAAAAATATGTTCTATTACCCTGCTACTTTAAGTAGGGCTGTAGCTAACTAGAATTTGCATGGCTATAAAATGACCTAGCCGTATTCTTGGTAATGGAGAGGACAATAGGAAATCGAGCCAAACACTTTTGTACATGCATAATTACTATATGTAATTATCATGGAAGAAATCCACGATAGGACAGATAGGAAATTGAGATCATTTTAATGAAATTATCATTTCTTTCAAAATATATATATATATGAGGAAGAACTCCAAAAGGGTCAGCATCACTCATGAATAAAACTAAATTAAAGTCCAAAAAGATAGGTAAGAACCTTAGACACCCTTAGATCATTTACTGCCATCCGAAGAGAATCATCTGATAATAGCAACCGTGACAGAGCACCTGTGCTTAACCTGCAGAATGTCAAAAGTAAGGATACAGAGTTTATCTGACCAGATGGAGATAGTTTAGCTAGACATTACAAAAATGCAACATGCTTTCAAGGATGGAATGCTTCCCAATCTTAACATATTAATTCCCTAGATGTGTGAAATAATTAATCTTGGAAGCAAAACCAAGACTCTTAACTCTTAGCAAGGCATGAGCCTTCATTTATTTATATACTTATTTATTGTCCTATTTCTAAAGGATATATGATCAAGAATTTGAAAAAAGAAAGAAACCCATGAGAGTATTAGCAGGGTGGCCGATAGAATGGACCATGACCAAGGAGGCCATGGATTCAAACTTCCAAGCCCCTTCTCTCGAGCTTCTCCAAATTCCTCATTGGTGGGCCCGGATAATGTCGTGGGTCTCCAAGTTTTGGCTATGCAAGCAGGAGGAGACCTCATAGATTGGTCGGATTGTAAGGGAAGTATACCACAATCTCAAAAAACAAACGAAGAAAGAAAGACAATGTATCACACCTCTCTAAGCCAATATTGCCTCATAATCCAGAAGTCAATTGCAGGCGTAGGCAACGAAAACACACATATTCATAAGTTGAGTACTTGATTTCATCATGCACAATTCCCTACTTTGTTGGCATCCATGTCATGATGGAGATGTCCAAACAGATACATGCATCCAATCAGACTTTGTTGACATAATCAGTTTGCTTTCAATTATCTTCTTTATTTTTCATTCTTAACATTGATAGAGTTTCTAGAAGGTAATTATATTCATCCAGCCACAAATTATCTTCATGAACAATTTCTCCAGATACACACATGCAAAGATGAGAATGTTACATTAGGAAATACTTCAACAGAAAATAAATAAGAATGATACATGTTGAGCTAGAGAACAAATGGGATCAGAATAGGAAGTCTCAGAGTCTGAAGAAACAAAACTTAAAATCCTCCAAGGACATTCTACATTCTTAACTTTCCCCCTTTTGTTCGCCCTAATAAGTCATTGAATTCATCAACAATATCCTTAGTAAGAATGTTGGAAAACTGTTGCTGCAAAATAAGTCGTTGATCGTAAGCACTAAAACCTAGAGGATTAGAAAGATTAAGAAAAAAAAAGGGAAGAAACATAAAATACTTGCCCCAACAGCTTTGCTGCGTCCCCCACAGAACCATTGACAGCATTAATTAGATCAAGAAGAGCTTGCATTCCCTGTACAAGGCAAAGCGTAATAGTCACGGTAAGAAGTATATCAGGTATACGCACTCGGGATTCGAGTTGAAAAAGAAGGGGGCCGGGGGCCGGAAGTTGAACTTGGAATAGAAATAAGATTGTTAGGTGGATACATACCAAAAGAAATTTGGGATTATTAGGTCCAATCTGGGGGCCAGTATCTGATCCTCTAACAGTTGATTTTAAGGGAAGAATCTGAAGAAGTTCCAGAGGAGGTGTGTAGGCATCAAGATCTATTTTGTTCCTGACTAGTTGAAAACAAAAAAGAAACCGAGTTTTGGTTTCAGTAGAGATCTTCAATTGGGGTGTTTTAAAGCGCTTAGAAATGGTAATCATGAGAGTAGTAATTATGATTGAAAAAAAAAATCACTCGCTAAAACTAAAAGACATAATCAAAGGAACGCCGACAGCAGGGAAGTGAAGAGGAAAGAAAACCTTTGAGAGCTAATAGAGCGCGAAGACGAGCCAAAGCTGAAGCACGATTTTTATGTTGGGAGCGATCTTCCACAGCCTGCAAATCAGCAAAAGAAAAGCGAAATGAAAATAGAAGGGGTGGGGCGTGGGGGAGATCGAGAAGCAAGCGTAAAGGTAGTAGAAGAAGTAGATGAAACTGAGACTTGGGCTATGATGCCAGTGGGAAGATGCTTGAGCCTGACGGCAGTTTCACGCTTGTTACGATGTTGGCCACCGGGACCAGACGCCTTGAAAGTGGCCATCTCGCACTGTTCCATCAGCTGCTCGTCTGCCAACCTTAGATAATCGGTGGTGGCGGTGTTCTGGCTGCTGCTGTTGATGGAGAAGCTCATTATTTGGGTCTGGGTATTGTAGCTTGAGATAGAACGACCCACCACACCCACCACAGGACTGCTAAGAAGACGGCGGCGGTTATGAAGGCGATGCACCCATTTCAACAACGACAGAGACACCACAGATTGAGCCATTTGTCTACTGATCAGTCACACTCTTCAACTGCCGATCTCTCTCTCTCTCTCTCTCTCTCTCTCTCTCTCTCTCTCTCTCTCTCTCGCGTTTAGAAACACAGGTAGGCGGAAAAATAACTCAATCCCACTTACAACCCCCGTTTCAGATTTGGAACCAACTGTGCTAAACCCCCCACCTCCATTGTTCATGAAATAAATTTTGGATGTTTCATTTTCCATTTGTCTAATGCCTTAAATTAGATAAACCTATTTTTCAAGGTTTAAAATAAATAATAAAATGAAGTCGAATACGTGAGAACAGATTGAAAAAAAAAAAAAAAAAAGTGAAGTCTTAACATCACATGACATTCGTGATTCATGTTCAATTAATTCCTAGCAGAACCAACATTTTCCTCAGCCCCCATTCATTTCCTACTTCCCAAAACTTCATTTAACTAGCTTATTAGGTAAAACCATGTAACCATTTATGCATGTATATGATGTGATGAGGTATTGATATAGTGCTAAGTAAACTCAGTTGCTCAGATAAATGGAGAAGAGATGGATTAGGTGTGCATATCAACAGTTCAAACCAGATCAGTCTCAACGGTAATCTCTCTCAGCCCTTAAATCCGAGTAGGGGAGCAATAGTGGATCTTGGAATCATAAAGGTAGACACTTTTGAAACAATTTGGCAGAAGCTTCACCTCAGGAATTTTAGGTTCGCAAGCAAGATAATATATTCCAACCAATGCCATAGGAATGGCAATTCCTTTAAATATTATGGCATGGTTTAAAAGCCCAAAGAAAGTGTCGAAGCAAATCTCAATTTCGTTAGCAAGACTCTAGTTCGGAGGAACATCATCAGATAGGAAAAAAATTCATTGATGTAAATGGGATAACTTGTGTTTACCTAAAACGCTAGGGGACATGGAGTTTAGAAGTCTAGGTTTGTTTAATAGAGGCCTACTAGCTAAAATAGGATGGAGGATTCCCATCAAGCCTCAAAGTTCATTAGTTGTGTCCTTAAAAAGCAAAATACTTTGCTCGTTTAAAATTGGTAAACTTCCCACTTGGGATCGAGGAGTTTACCAACTCGGAGAGATCTCTTACAACAAGGAATTAGAAGGAGAGTTGGCAATGGCGTGATCCATGGCTCCCTAGGCCAATAACATTCAGGACAATACACTGTTAAATCAGGAACATGGAAAACTAGGTTAATAGAGAACATTTTTCCGGGAGGTGTAGCCAAATTAATTAGATCAATTCCTCCTAATGTTAGAGCAAATGAGGATAAGTTCTTGTGGCATTTCGCTTAATCAGGGCAATACACCGTTGAATCTGGATACCTACTGGAAACTAATTGGAGTAAGAGTGCTCCATTATTATTAGGAGCTTCAACCAAAGGATCAACCAGTGGAACTAAAGATGGGCAATAGGAGAAATCATATTAGCATTTGGCAGTTAGAGACCCCCAATAAAATAAAATCTTCATGTTTAAAGTACTAAAATATTTGCTTCCAGTCAACAGATAATACGATCAAAAAATGCATTATAATAGATTCATTTTGTTCTTTTTGTAAAGAGAAAGCTGAAAACTTGCATCACTTATTTATAGAGTTCGATTTTTCAAGATGCATTTGATGTGCTTCCTCTTTATCTTTATTTTCTTCTAATGCTAATTGTAGATCACTAGAGGAATTTTGGACTAATCTCGATTCTTTTGTAGCAAATCTCCCAGACAACAAGAGCCTTTAGACTCTAGCTGCCATAGTCCTCTAATATGTATGGAAGAGAAGAAATGACAAAGATTTTAAGGAAGTAAAGGTAAATCCTTTTTTTTGGTGGAAGAGACAGATCTTCTGTCTGAATGCTTTGGACACTCCTCAGAGGTGAGCAGTTACTCCGGCTCAGCATATTGGAGCAAAAAGCATTTATCTGCAGGTGTAGGGTGGTTGCTGGCGGATGACAAGGGTTTAGTCAGGCTTGCGGAACGTGTGTAGCTACAACCCTTGATAGCTCATTGGTGGGAACAGCAGGAAATTGTCTTTGCAGAGGAATGAAGAGAGCTATTGAGTGGAATGACTACATCAAGCTCCTCAGAGACTGTCCAGAATTGGTTGCAGCCATTCAAGGATCAAAGACTCCTTTAAGTCTGATTTTTGGGATATGTTTGCCATCCCAGGCATAGATGTAAATAGTTTCTATTCGGCCCTTAATATACAAGTCTCCTTATTTGGAAAATAATTTAGATAAAGAAACAACTAAAGAGGTGCACCGAACCTGTAAAAAGACCATTGATTGATTATGAACAAAACTAGAGAAGTTCAAAGACTTCAAACTACCTTGAATTCCAAAGAACACAAATAGGGTTAAAAACCCAACCAGTGCATTAAATTCCCAACTAATTCCCTTGCTTCCTATGAAAGCAACCCCCTTTTTTAAGTTGCTTTTCGCTCATCCAAACATTCCACCAATCTATCTACCATCTTTTTAAACCCCCCTTGCCCTCTTGTTGCTGCTGCAGGCTGGGCATTTGTACTGCTTTATGTGCTCAGCCCTTGCAGGCGTAATCTTCACACATTTCCCATGGAACCATTTCTCACATATATCACAGCAGATCCAAAACTCGTCATTCGCATAGTTATCGCCACAGGCTCCACAAAGCGTCGCACCTTGTTCTTCGTCCTCCTCTTCTCCACTCTCTTCTTCATCCTTCGAAGCCGTGCTCATCTTTGACGCCTCAGCCTGCAGTTCTGACTGTGCCTGGATTAGGAAAGGAAAAATGCGTGAGGCTCCCACTTATCATAAGAAGCTATGAAAGTTTCATCTTAAATTTAGACAAGTCAATTCCAAACACCTTTGTGCTTGATTTGCTCTTGTTGCTGCTGACAGGAGCCACCGTTGATTTTTCCCGAGATTGTTTCTTCACATTCCCACTCACAACTTCAAATATGGTTGGAAGATCATTCATCATCTGGAAGAGCCTCTTCCTGCAATAAAGGTTCACCAACACTCAGCCATGTCACCTAGATAAAAGACAACCACAATTTCAACCTTTAAATTGATATAAAGACCTGCTCAATGGGCCAGTGACATTAAAATTCTTTTAAAACAACTCCTAAAGTTGCTCTGTAAAACATATGGTTAAATTCACAAAATTTAACCCACAATAATAATCTACTTAAGTAACTACAAAATCCAGCAATTTTTTTTTTTTTACTTTTTTTTCTGAAATGAAACAAACTTGTATCTACTGAAGTGTATGAAAATTTACAAAAGTACACCATATGATTGCCTATACAAGCCCAAGAAATCCATTCAAAGCTGTAAGGCAAATAAAAGTACAAAGAGACCAACACCAAATCCAATTACATGCAATTGTTCCAAGTAAACAGATGAGTTTTTTTTTTTTCAAACTACTCCACTCTTCAAAACTCTATATAACTATGTAAATGTCCCATAAAAAATCATCTATTTACCAACAGTTAAACTATGGCAACACAAAATAAATTTAGGTTTTCAATAGACAGATCAACTGATCAAACATGAAAACTATTTACTCACTCATGAGACTGATGGAACAAGCATTTAACAAAAGGAGACACAAACATTAGGTGAAATTTTTATTAATTTAAAGGAAAACTATGATAGAATAACTAGAGGTAAGATTTTGAGTATGATAAAAAAAAAAAAAAAAAAAAAAAAAAAAAAAAAACAACACACAGTAATATAAAAGAGTAGGCTTAAGAGGAAAAGCATTACTTTGACAAGGAACATGTACATTTGATTAACAACAAGATAGAGACAATATTAAGTAAACCTTACAAGTTCATATTTAGTACTTACAGTAAATTTTCATCAAATACCAACCTGAATCCCATATCTTGTGTGCACTAGTTATAGATTCTAAAGGATGTCTCCAAAGAGACATGCACTAGTTACAGATAAATTGACAAAACAGGTTCCAGATGATACTATATGAAGATGCTCTAGTAATTTTTAAAACTAAATTGGAAGTTTAAGCCAAATTCAAAATTGTGAAAAAACAAAAGGAATGTAGTGAAACCTATCATACTAGGGTAGATTAACATCAATAATAAACTTGAAGTTTTTATCTATTTTTCTAACTTTAAATGAATTGACAAAAAAAATCAAGATATTACTGTGTGATCATAGGCTATTAAGCAATAAACCTAAGGAGCATGGGAAAGGTTGTTCAATGTGAAAGAAGACGAATGATGGTAGTAACAAAGATTTTTCCTAATGGTAATTATCAAAAAAAAAAAAAAAAAGACAGACGAATAGAGACCGAGAGACAACCGGAGGCCATGGCCGAGAGACGACCGAAGGAACGTTATGCCAGGAGAACGACTAGAAGTAAAAGACCGACGAATAGAGACCGAAAGGGCGTGAGAGAGAGAGAACGTTTGAATCACGATGATTCATAGAGGATGAGAAGGACAGTAGAAGGAAGCCAAATAATCTGAGGAGGAGATATAGTAAGGAAAAAGAACAACAAGATAGATGGTGAAGAGTAGAGGAGAGCCACGTGGAGAAACCAACATGGAAGAATATGCTTCTGAGGAACACAGGGAAGGAGGATGAGTAAGGCTGGACATTGGTCAAAAGTAAATGTAGAGATAAAGCATATCAGACAAAACGAGGCTCAATTAAGACGGCCACCGGGTTCCAACAAAGGAAGACATTAACCTTCAAATAGTGTTCACAAAGGAGGCGATAATTTGGCTAAAGAAGAAAATGGATGAAGGCTTAAACAAAGGGGACAAGAACCATCGGACAAGTGTTTTCAGAGGTACAGGTACAACTTAACCATGGAAGTGCTGGTGAATGAGAGAGGGCAATTCTTGAAGCTGACAAAAATGGCGGGAGGACAATACAAAAGCATATTCATCCCAGAAGAAATGCCAACGAAAGCGTGGAGAAGCTTATGGAAGGCCCTGGATACGGCAATACGAGAGAGGAAGGAAGGTACCAAAGGGAGAAAACCACAACTAAAAGAAGGCAGCACTGGGAAGAAGAGGAGGAGAAACAAGACAGGAGAGAAGAGAAGGAAAAACAAAACAGAGGAGTATGGAGCAGAGAAATGGATGGTAATCGGAGACTGAAACGGAACCTGAAGCTGGCAAACAGATGGAAGGAGAGAAGAAATGAAGAGGAAAGACATTTAGGAGGCACGAAATTCTTCATATTCCAAACCTCTGATGAGACGCAGTGGAAACTTATTGAAAAATCGATTACACAGATGCTAAAGAGGGAAACAAAGATTAAGCGGTTGGACGTGGCCAGAGGACTGATCCAGTGCAGGACGCAGGGGAGATAAGGATACATAGAAGGGAGAAATACCAGACACTGTTGGGAGGCTTTTACGTAGAAGAATGGTCTGAAGATAAATACCAGAAAGGAGCTAAAGTCGCCTGTCGAAACAGCTGGATGGGAGTGGAACTAGAGAATTGGAACATCCACGCATTCAAAAAGATTGGAGAAGCTTGTGGAGGGCTTCTTGATATTGCTCAAATCACAAGCTCAAAGACTTCAATGGAAATGGCATTTTTACACCTAAGGGGAATGGAGACCGGGTTTTTATCGAAGGAGTTCGAGATATATGATGAGAAAGGAATACAAGAGCTCCGATTGGTGGAATTGGAGCATAATTGGGGAATGGAGGTGAAAGAATTGCGACGGCACCTTTTGGAAAATTTCACCGGCAATAATGGAGGAGACTAACAGAAATCGACAGGTGGAAGATCGGTGACCGGAGGAGCGACGAGATCGAAATCAACAGCGAAGATGACGATGTAGATTCCGAGGAGGAAGACAGCGAGAGGACAAGACACTAGTCCGATTCAGGCGGTGCGACGAAACAATCGATCAGAGAAGATAATGATGAAAGAAGGCAGAGCACTAAGAAATCGACAGGAGCCAGTGAAGGAGGCAGAGCTATTAATGAAGGTACAACGAAGCGGTAGAGGAAATAAGTGATCGGGTCGAGTCAACAAGGAGGATCTGAGTTTAGGAGTGATGTGGACTGGGCCCAAATGATGGGCTGAGAGAAAGCGAAGCCCAGAATCAAAATAATAGATTAGAACAAACGGGCTGACAAATTTAATAAAAGAGAGGGGGACCAGATGGGGAAGCCCAGCCCAACTGGAAATTCAAATAATGGAACCGACCAAACAAGACCGCCCATGAAGGTATACAAAAGGGACCCAAAAGGAGAAAGTAGAAAACGCTAGGGAGCCTATGAAGTATGGAAAGCCCAATGGGGGGAGTGCGGGTCAGAGCTGGACACTGATTTGGAGACGGAGTCAGATTATCAGGCATACAACACACAAACAGACTTTGAGTACATTCCGGCCACCCCACACATGGACATGGAGAATTCAGAAGTAGAGATCGGAAGAGCGAAGGAGGACGAAAGGCGAGCGAGACTAGACAACCATAAGGTACGATACTCTCACTCTATCTCCCCTCACCCCATTTCTAATAGAAATCAAGAAGAGCAAGAAGAAATATCAACAGAGGCACAGCAACATACAAAAGAGGAAGGCAAAAAGAGCGACAGACAGAGATAACGGAAGGTGAAAAACAGATGATAAAGGGGCACAATAGAAGGGAGGGCACGCAAAGTGACTAGGAAGCAGAGATTACAAGAGTCAGAGACTTCCTCCAATCTATCAAGGCCCAGCTGATTGCGACTTAAGGGGTGTCAATGGAGAGGAACCGGGGATCGTTTGTTCTCATGAAGATAGTAAGCTAGAACATTAGAGGATGCGAATCAGGAGATAAAAGGAGAATTATTAGAAGAACTCTAGTAAATGCAAAGCCAGACCTGATAGCCCTTCAGGAAACTAAAAGGAAAAGCATTGACCAAAATCTCATTTCAGAGCTTTGAAGGAAGAAATTTGTGGAATGGGTAGAAATTCCAGTGATAAAAACAACAAGGGGAATCTTAATGATGTGGGATTCCCACATCCTGAAGATGGAAGAGAAATGGGAAGGAACAAATTCAATCACAGTCAAATTCAAGTATGAAAGTCAAGAAGTAAGGTGGTTCACGGCCATATATGGCCCCTGCGAAGATCAAGGTAGAGAGGAGTGCTTGTTAGAAATAGCGGCAGTGTCCACGTACATCCAAGGTCCATGGTGCATGGGGGGCGACTTCAACATGGTTCGAGCCCTGTCGAAAAAGAAGCAGAGTATTTATACCAGAAGTATAACTAGGAAATTTGATGACTGGATTCAAGACATGCAACTCTTTGAGCCAGAGCTAAAGAATCTGGATTTCACCTAGAGCAATGGGAGAAGGAACCCAGCAATGTCTAAGCTCGATAGATTTCTCTGCAATAAGGATTGGAGTGATCAGTATAAACAACAAAGAACATGGGGATTAAGGAGGACCACGTCTGACCACTGGCCAATCATGTTGGACACGGAGGAACCCAAATGGGGGCCAACACCCTTCAGACTCGAAAATGAGTGGCTTAAACACCCTAAAGTGAAGGAAATGATACAGAGGGAATGGTAGATCGATCCGAGCCAGGGTTGGGCAGGATATAAGATCATGAGCAAGCTCCAGAATTTAAAAAACTCTCTGAAACAATGGACGAAGGATCAAGTGACGAAAGAGGAAATCAGGAAAAGAGACCTGCTACAGAATTAGATAGGTTGGATAGAAGAATTGCAAACAAGGAACAAACGAACCTATGGGAGCCAAGGAGAAAGGTGATTGGTGAAATCTAGACCATAGAAGGTAAAGAGGAGAGCAGATGCCATCAGAGGGCAAAGATGAAATGGGCTAAAGAAGGTGACGTTAACACAAAGTTCTTTCATAAAATTCTCTCAATCAGGAAGACGAGCAAGTATTACAAAGTTGGAAGACAGAAAGGAAAATTTAGTTGAAGGAATAAGGAAAATCCAAAAGGTGATCACAGAGTACTTTTCAGAATTATTATGAGACAGACACGATGGCAAATGGGGAATAGAGGTCTTCAGTGGCAACAAATATCGGAAGAGGACAAAAAGTGGCTTGAATGAGATTTCAATGAAGAAGAAGTAAAGGAGGCAATTTTTCAGAGTGATGGGAATAAGGCCCCAGGACCGGATGGTTTTACTATGGCATTCTTCCAACAAGAATGGAATACAATGAAGCGGGATATTATGAAAGGCATAACAGAATTTCACATGGACGCAGTGATAAATAGGAAAGTGAATGAAACATACATATGTCTCATTCCAAAAAAGAACAATGCTATGAAAATGGAGGAAATCAGACCAATAAGTTTGACCACAAGCTTGTACAAGATCATAGAAAAAACTCTAGCTAATCGCCTAAGAGTAGTCATAGATCATACAGTTAGTGACCATCAGCTATCTTTTGTGAAGAACAGACAGATTATGGATGTTGTCCTGATGGCTAATGAAGCAGTGGAAGAATGTAGAGTGAAAAATAAGCAAGGCCTGGTCTTGAAAGTTGATTCCGCCAAAGCCTACGACTCAATAAAATGGAGCTTTCTGGACTTTGTTTTACAGATGAAAGGATTCTGAGAACTATGGAGGAGATGGATGCAGGCTTGCCTCAAAATAGTCAATTATTCCATATTTATCAATGGACGTCCTAGAGGCAAAATTAATGGGCAGAGAGGACTCAGACAGGGGGATCCACTCTCTCCATTCTTATACACCTTAGTAGCAGACACCCTTACCCGCATCCTAGGGCAAGCTAATAAGAAAGGTAAAATGACAGGTCTAATAATAGGTAGAAACAAAACCAACCTAACACACATGTTATTCATTGGCAACTGTCTCTTGTTCATGAAAGACAGCAAAGAGGAAATAGGGACAATCAAGGAGAATCTGAATGCTTTCTGTTTCCTGACAGGTTTGAAAATCAATGGAGACAAAAGCCAGTTGCTGGGAATTAACACTAAAAAGGAGAGAAGAAAGAAAATAGTTGAAGAGTTTGAGGTGAATACAGGAGAATGGCCAATAAAGTATTTGGGAATGCTGCTGGAGGATAATCCCTATAGGACAGATTTCTGGGAACCAGTTTTACAGACTATTAAAAGAAGAACAGCATGATGGAAGAGAAGCTATCTGTCAAGAGGAGGGAGATTACTTCTTATTAAATCAGTCATTGAAGCCCTGCCAACATACTACCTGTCGCTATTCAAACTGCTAGCCAAGATAGCAGGATTGATGGAGAGACAGCTAATGAACTTTTTGTGGAAGTAGGAGGACAAGGATAAGGGCCAGAGCATAGTAAACTGGAAGCAAGTGTGCAAAACTATGCAAAATGGGGGCCTCGATATTGGGGATCTGATGAAGAAAAACGTGGCCTTAAGAGGTAAATGGCTTTGGAAAATGATGGACAGACCAAATTCTCTATGGGCAAAGATTAGATTATACGCAACATACATGGGTCAAGAGCTTACAGAAAGCAAGAGTTAATAGAAAAAGTAGTTACAGAGCCCCATGGAAAGACATCATTAGGATTTATTATCAGTTAAGACCATATATTACCTGGAAAGTAGGCAAAGGAGATGCAGTGGACTTTTGGGGAAGCATTTGGTGTGGAAAAGAGGAGCTAAAGAAAAAATTTCCCAATATCTATAATCTGTCAGCAAAAAAAGGACCAATACAGGAATTTCGAACAGAAGACGCTGAAGAAAATAGGTTGCAAAGGGAATGGAATCTCCATTTATACAGAGACGTGGGAGAACATCATATGGAAGAGCTTGCAGGGTGATGAAAGGATCGACCAATCTGGCAGGATGGCCAGAATAACGGATTTTCGGTAGGATCATTCATGGAGAAACTCACAGCAACAAACCTCAGTCAGTCAGCAGTTCAAGCAGATTTTATATGGAAGATAAAAGCCCCTCTAAAAGCTAGAATGTTAGCCTGGATTATAAGCCTTAAAAGGCTAAAAACAACAGAGAATATTCAAAGAAGAATGCCACATTATGCTCTTAACCTATCTATATGTTTGTTATGCAGGAACGTGGAGGACAACACCAACCACATTCTGGGAACTTGCAGGGTGATGAAGGAAATATGGAGACTATGGCACCTGCAATGCCAAAGCATAATACCTCCGCAGGAAGGGGCTTGGTTCCAGATTCCATCAGATGAAGGAACAAGAAGAATTGGACAGTACTGGAAGGTGATCCTTCTGGCAGTTTGGTATGCAACTTGGGAAGAAAAAAAATAGAAGACTCTTTTTGGAGCAGTATAATTCGGATCGCATGATATGGGAACGATCAAATGTTTTGTTTGCAACATGGGTATCTTGTACAAAGCTTGGGAAGGGATACAATTTTGGGGATTGGACATGTAAAGGGGGATCAATTCTTCAATCCATACCCATGTAATTAGTCAGATACCTCATCTGGCATTTTGTAATAGTAATTATTATTTAAAAAATAGTTTCCAGTTTCAAAAAAAAAAGTAATAAACCTATAGAATTAATGTTGAATTAATAAAAGTTTAAAAAGAAGCTTTGGAATCCAGAAAACTCAAGATTAGTAGTGAATGCAGAACTCAACATGCCGTTAAGATTGAAAGTCAAATATTTCAATCTTTCAATCTAAAACAGTGCACTAGAACAGGTTAGGATAAGTAAATGTATACCTCCAAAATATTATTAAGAAATGTATCCCACTAAAATTTATATATATAACACCACTATTTTTTATAGGAAACCAAAATATTGTCGAAGTATAAAATGTAAGAGGAGGTCAAGAAGGTATCACAGAAACTATAGAAACAGGACGTCAAAAATTTATAACATGTATATATATATATATATATTACCAAACATCAATCAGAGCGATACAATAACACTACACCTATAAATATTACTAAAAATATATGGTTAAGAGGACCAATGCTGGCACACATTAAAACATAGCGTTCAAATAAATAAAAGAACAAATATATTAATTATCTCTTTGCATTAGGGTCTTCAACCAATTGTTGATATCAAAGTAGGAAGCTCTTGTCCTGAATGGAGCTTTAAAGCTTTAAGGAGTAGGCTCCATCGACTAAAAAGAATATGCAAAGCAACCACATATGCTATTCTCCAACATACAAAACATATGAACAATAGCCCCTCCAAACATCACTAAAAAAAAATTTTTTAAAAACTCCCTTACCTAGCTACAACCTCCCCCAATGAAAAGCCCAAGAAGCAATTGAAAAAATATTAGCATATTAAACATGAATCCAAGGACTAGCTTATAACAACAATCTCCTCCCACAACTAGGACCTATCTTTTCCAAACCCATAAAACTATAATTTCTTTCTAGCTATAAATAAAGACGAGGGTTACATACATAGTTATCAATCCAATCACTCTTATCTTTTCATGAAAGATTAGGAAAAAGGGAAAGAGAATGTGCTTCCTCCACTGATTTAGGGGTCCAAACCTCCCACCAGAAAACAAAATCCATCTTTGTGAAATCTTGGTGAAAAAAATACAAGTAAATAATAGGTTATCAAGATCTTTTCCATTCATCTTACAAAGAAAAACAGCAATGAAGAGAAAAGCATCGACGTAGAGCTCCTTTCTACACCAAATCACCTGTATTAGTCTTCCTATGAGCCAAACAACCAACCAAATATTCTAGCCTTAGATGGAGAAAATAAAACAGCTATTACAGTTTGCTAATTGCTAAGAAATTCCAG
>JAJIYU010006745.1:0-20165 GCA_030144865.1 Tinospora cordifolia
ATGGATGTACTGTGTATGATCCACTGGGCTCTTGAGCTCACCCAATCATTTTTTTCAGGTAACTATTGAAGACATCGCCCCAGCAGATCAATGTAAATTAATAACAGTGTGTCTCACAATATGAGGATAGTAGAAAATGAACTGTATTGTAGGGCTTGTGACCCACTATATTTGATCATGTCAGATGTCGATAGTATTTGTATTATCAAAAGATGACTATGGAGCCCACAGAATTGTTCGTAACTCTGATCATAAATCAATGTTTTCAGTTATTTTGAAATACTGAGATTATTGTGTTTCTGTTGTATTTATACTTTATACCTTGGGATATGAACTGATGAAACTAACAGATGTGATAAATGATAAAAAGAAAAAGTAATATCCCCAGTTCTCAGATCAAAAGCAGGATTGACTGCACTGGGAAGAAATGACGTCTCAAGCTACGAGACAACCACGTTGCCTATGACGTATGTGAGAAAGATCGGGAGCTGGGGTGTTACAAATGTGGTATCAGAGCCTAGGCTTTAGATACCTTGGGCAAAAATTAGAGGGAATTGACTAGTCTGGTAAGATTATTTATGTATTTAATTTAGAAGCCCTACCTCCTGTTTTGGAAACTGAAACGATTTGAAAAAAATTATTTTTCAAAAAGAGAGATATATTTTCAATTGTTTTGTTTGGATACCAAGATTACGAGTTAAGCTGATAGTGGGTAAGTCTTGTCCCGAGTAAAGCTAAACATTGAAAGGGAGAGGGGTTATCCCGTTCTAGAAAGCACGGTTGCTAAGTAGACTTGGGTCTCGGCATCTGATCTGGAGGTTGTCCCACCAGCTCATACGAGTAGTCGGAATTGAAGAACACACTTATTTTCTTATAAAAGAAAACTAGGAGGTGGTAATTAAGGGCTAAGAATTCACTAAGGTCTAAAGGATATGCCAACAAGGATTTAAGAACCTAGGTCTAGGAAATAGACCTTAGGAAGAAACTTGGGTGTTGCTAAGGGTGGCACAATGGATCATAAATAAAAGTTTTTAGGGCATAAGGTAGAAACTGATAATGTGTGAAAACAAAACATTTGTTTGGTCAGGACAAAAGATCGAGAGGATCTTGTATCTTTGGTTTCTATGTAGTATGGGATGTATAAGATTCAAGGATATAGAAGAATCCTGAACTCGGAGAATGACAGGCCATGTATAGTGAGTGATCGGTGGCTTTGGACGAACCTATTTTCCTATGCTTGGCTGGTATGGGACAGTCAAGTGTAGTAGAGCTTAGGAAGCCTTGGACATCGAGACACTTGCAAAATTGTTTGGGTGTAGCTTTGTTCTGGGTGAAAACCTAAGTGGAAGGGTAGAGTGGTATGGGATACTTGAACCTGAAAGCTTAGGTGGAAGCTTGGAACCTTGTTGTGCTAGCTTGATTGTATGATTGTGTGATATGCATGTTTTATTGCTTATTTGTTTTGAAACCAAATCTTGTATCCAACGACATTAGAGGATTTTGAAAATCTTCAAAACAGAACTTAGAAGCATAAACTGATAGGCCACATCGAGAACCTAGAAATATAAATGTAGCATCACATTAGTATAGGAAAAAAAAAGGAATTTTTGTGGTGGGTAATGATGACCCAAATAACAGATGGTCACCTTGATGATCATTTTATGGTTAGCAGAGACTCGCGAAGAAATAATGCGCTATTTACCAGTGAGTGGTATTATTGGAATGGTCCTTCAAGGGGAAATGTTCTTCATTTTAGGCAATGAAACCATTCCTTTATTTTCAACCCACATAAATACGACCTCTCTAAGATATACGGTTCATACCAGAAAAAAATATGAAGTTGGACTAATCTGGAAACCTTGGGTAATTTGCTTTATTTACTCTTCCGGAAAAGTACGAAGTTGGACAATTTCGTCAACCCAACGTTGATGGTCATGTGCCTCAGATTGCTTTGCCCAAGATCTTGATAAAATTGTATGATCCGGATTATTGTAGTTTATTTGCTATGATACCATTTATAGCAACAAAAACAATAATAAAAAAATAATAATAATACTGGAAAAAAAACATTCGACCTCTCGATTTGGTATTTTTTTAGGGAGATGACATATAGATCAAAGCACAAAAAAAATATTCAAACTGAGACAGGACCAAAGTTGATGCAATAACTTTGGTCTCTCTCAATGAAACAACCCAAAGGAGAACTTCTTCTCCTTCTCCTTCTCTTTTCTTCTTCTTCTTTTTCTTCCATAAAGAGAGTTGCTGCTACTGAAACACATAATCTCCAAGATCAAGATCTTGACTCACTGGAAAGAGAACTCCCATACATCTACTTTCCAGCATTTGAGGACCAATGCTGAGATCAGTAACTGCTTCATCAAATATATTAACATCGCATGATGATAATAAAGATGATGGTGACAACGATTGCCCATTGGTCCATAACATTCCATGATCCAACTCTTCCATATACCTGGATGAAAACCCTGCATTATGCGACGTCAAATCTTATTCAGTATTATTTAAAACATTAAGATCAGATACAAGAACATCGTCAGAGTGACCAGGCACAGTGGAAGTAGAAGGATCAAAATTAATTGGATTTGAGTCTGAGTTGGAACATGGCCTTAAACAAGTCTCAGGAATCATGCTCTCCAAGTGCTCAAATCTTGAGTCATTGGAGCAAAAGGAGTTATTGATGTTTTTGCTGATAGCGGCAGGAGACCCATTTGTTGAAATATTACCACACGTATCAAAAATAGATGGAATGGGTGATGACAAAGTACTAGTACTACTAACATTAGTAGTTGTAGTATTTGAAAGTGTTGCTAATGACATCATTGCTAAGAAATGAAGAAAGAAAGAGAAAAATAGAGCTTGGATAGTAGACGAAATTGGTTCTAGCCTGAAAACCTTTCATGAAGATAATAGCTTTGTCATAAGCAAGAACAGTTTCAATGTTAGTATCAAAAGTTCCAAGCCAATGTCTTCCTTTAGTTAAATTAATCTCTGCAGTGTATCTTCCCGAAGATCGCATTTTTACACCAATAAACCTTCTTAGTTTCCTTCTACCGCACCCTCTAATGACCTCTTGATCACTAGAGCCACTAGCTTGAGCTGTAGTCATTGTAGATTGGATTGGAGAAGGGTTCACTTGAGAAGACTCACATGTTTCTTGAATCTCATATATCTTAAAAATTTTTCTAAGTTTTTTTGAGCTTGAAGGAGGAGGAGGAGTTTCTTAGCACATCGGGTCAGAGACTGAAACCTTCGATTCTGCTAGAGAAACAGAGACTGAATCGGAACGAGTAGATTGAGTGAATAAAGGATCCTTACCTTTAGGAGGCGATTCAAATTGAGACATCTATGCTGGGGCATTTGCAAGTGGAAGCTCATCATTTGAAGAATCCAAGTTGAGTTTCACCGGTGGTAGACGAACAGACTTACGAGCCAACGTTTTGAACCTTCGTAGTTTCGGCACCAACATGGTAGTAGAACGCACCGAAGGAGTGGAGGAATCACCAGACTCAGATGGCAAGGAAACAATAATTGCGATAAAGAGGAAGGAGAACATTTTCGCAGAGTAAGAGAAATGGATGACCCAAAATGGTAAAAGGTGCAAATAGCAAGAAATTTAAAGGAGAAGGGATGACACTACTATAATGACATAATTATTAAGGATTATTGTCGGCATTACAGACAAAGACACTGTTTTAATGGCATAATTGTCAGCGTCACGATCAAATGCACTATTTTATCGGCGTAATTATTAAATGTCACTGACAAAGGCACTATTTTATTGGCGTAATTGTCGACGTTACAGACAAAAGCATTGTTTTATCGGCATAATTGTCAGTGTTACTGTTGGTACTATTGTTTTGTCGGCGACACTGTTCCTGTTGGCACTAGGATGCCATGTTCATACTCCTATTCTGTAAATATAATACACTATGGATTACCACCAACTAGAGACGAAGAGTTCGAAGTTGAACTTCACTCTGGAACTGACCTTACAACTATTTTTCAAACAACATTGATGTGGATAAGTACAAATTTCGAGGACGAAATTTATTTTAGGGAGAATTGGTTGTAATACCTAAAATTTTAGTGTTGTAATACCCGAAATTTGAGTTAAAAAAATTACTGTTCAAATATACAGTTACTGTTCAAAAATACGGCCACTATTTTGTCGGCAGATAAATTAAGGTTCGGTGGTTACTGTAGCTACAGTAACAAACTATTAACAACTGTGCAGTTTCGTCTTTTTCTGCCAGAAAAATCTATATAACCGCCCCCCCATTTTGAAAATTCATTCTAGCAAGAAAGAAAGAATTTCTTTGCTTACTCTCTTCTTTTTTCTTGTTCTTCAGCTATTTTAGACAGCAAATATAGTAGTAGGAAGGAAAAAATCCCAGTTTTTGTATAGCAGTAGTGAAGATCTACTATTGGGTACCTCTTTTGAAGCAATTGGAGGGTTTTTCTAATCAAAGCAAGTATAATCACTCTACTCTCTAGTTTCTATTTAAGATCGAAGATGTTGTTGTTCATTTTAGTACGCATACGTAGTTTACTATTCATATATACGGTACTGTTCACTATTACTATTTAGCACTGTTTATATATACGGTACTCTTTATGAACATCGATTAAATCACATTTTCGAAACGTAGATCCTGAAGACCGTTGGTCAAAGACTCGAAACAAGTTGAGATAATACTGCAAGGATTTAGAAAAATACTATTGAGGTGGAAGTGATTACTTTACTCTCTAATATTATTTGAATTTTAATGCTGAATATGTGATGTTTGCATTGTTTGAATGCCTAGAAATATGTAAGGTTATTGACTAAATGATTTGTGAAAGATTTTCCTTTATTTTTAATTTATATTATTTATGACCGAGAGAATATGTTCTGTAGTTACGTCTTGTACAATCTTTTACATCAGAAATCGACAGTCATTGTTTTTACCTATGAAAATATTGATTTATGATGTCATGCTGATGGAATGTTTAATTATTAATGAAATATTTATTTTATTATGCTCTGTTCACAAAAGTAAGATTAAATAAAGATTTCAACCACGTACTGGCTCGGGGACGAATGTCCTTCGTGTGTGTTCCATGCAGAATTAGATTTGGTTGTCATGATTGACACCTGAATGAACTGGGTTTCAGAAATGATCACAGAGAAGGTTTTGAGTTTTAGAATTGATCTCTCTCCCCAGATCTAGAACACAGAGGTTAACCCCTTTCGATCTAATTGACAACTGTTGATAAATAAATGTTTGAAACGCCTAATGGATGATAAGTGTTTGCATGTTCAGTGTTTGGTTTAAATAACGCTATGGATGTACTGTGTATGATCTACTGGGCTCTTGAGCTCACCCAATCATTTTTTTCAGGTAACTATTGAAGACATCGCCCCAGCAGATCAATGTAAATTAATAACAGTGTGCCTCACAGTATGAGGATAGTAGAAAATGAACTGTATTGTAGGGCTTGTGACCCACTATATTTGATCATGTCAGATGTCGATAGTATTTGTATTATCAAAAGATGGTTATGGAGCCTACAAAATTGTTCGAACTCTAATTATAAATCAATATTTTCAGTTATTTTGAAATATTGAGATTATTGTGTTTTTGTTGTATTTATACTTTATACTTTGGGATATGAATTGATGAAACTAACAGATGTGATAAATGATGAAAAGAAAAAGTAATATCCCAGTTCTCAGATAGAAAGCGGGATTGACTGCACCTGGAAGAAATAACGTCTCAAGCTACGAGACAACCACGTCGCCTATGACGTATACGAGAAAGATTGGGAGTTGGGGTGTTACATTTCGAGATTCATTTGAATAAAATAAACCCAAATTATTTGTGCCTTGGAGATATCTGAATACATGTTTAACTCCATTCCAATGTCTTCTTGTAGGTGAAGAACTATATCTTGCTAATAAATTCACAGAAAATGCTATGACGGGTCTTGTATTGTTAGCAAGATACATTAATGCACCAATGGCACTAAGATATGGTACTTTAGGATCAAGTAGTTCTTCATCATCTTCTTGAGGCCGAAAATGATCTTTATTTACATCAAGTGAACGAACAACCATTGGAGTACTTAATGGATGAGCTTTATCCATGTAGAATCGTTTCAAGTTTTTTTCTATATAAGTTGATTGATAAATATGAATTCCACTTGATAAATGTTCGATCTGCAAGCTGAGACAAAACTTAATTTTATCAAGATCTTTTATTTCAAATTCGTTCTTTAGATAATCTGCTACTTTTGAAAGTTCTTCAAGATTCCCAATAATGTTCAAATCATCAACATATACAACAATTATAACAAATTTAGATCCAGTTTTCTTAATGAAAACACATGGACAAATTGGATCATTCTTATAACCTTCCTTAGACAAATACTCACTAAGACGGTTATACCACATTTGTCCAGATTGCTTTAGTCCATACGAAGATCTTTGTAACCTTATTGAATAAATTCTTTGAGAATTTGAGTTAGATGCTGAGGCATCTGAAATCCCTCTAGGATTGTCATATAATTATCACTATCAAGAGATCCATATAAGTAGGCTGATACTACATCCATTAGACACATTTCAAGTTTATCTTGGATTGCTAGGCTAATAAGATGTCGAAATGTAATTGCATCGACCACAGGAGAATATGTTTCCTCATAATCAATACCTAATTTTTGGGTAAAACCTTGTGCAACAAGTCGCGCTTTATATCTTACGACTTCATTATTCTCATTTCTTTTTCACACAAAAATCCATTTATACCCTACAAGCGTCACACATTTAGGTGTTTGGACTATAGGTCCAAAAACATTTCGTTTTGCAAGTGAGTCTAACTCTGTCTGGATTGCATCTTTTCATTTTTGCCAGTTATGTCTTTTGTGACATTCTTCAATAGATTTAGGTTCAAGATCCACACTTTCATTCAAAATATCAAGCACTACTTTATATGCAAAGATATCATCAAAAACCTTTCTTTTCGGTTCCATCTCATCCCCGTGGTGACATAACTAATTGAGATTTCTTCATTATTTTTAGGTATATGTACCTCTTCTGGGGTTTCATTGTTAGTTATGTCACTAATATCTTTAGGAATATTATCTCCTTCATTTGGACATCCTTATCAATTGCTCCTTTTCTTTTTCAAAGTTTTTTTATCTTTGGAATCAATTGGTCTACCACGCTTTAGGCACGTCTTTGATTCATTTGCAACAAGTTGTCCTTCAGAGACTTCAATATGAGTTGGAGCATTGATAGCTGGAATATGAGATTTAGTCAATCTTTCAAGGTTAGTGAATGCATCTGACAATCTATTTGCAATATTTTACAAATGAATTATCCTTTGAACTTCATGTTCACATTGCTTTATTCGAGGATCAAATTGGGATAATGATGAAGTATTTCAATCTACTTCTTTTCCTAGTTGTTTATTTTCTGCCCCTAATGTTAGAAAAACTATCTCATCAAAATGATAGTCAGCAAACCGTGCTGTAAAAACATCTCCAGTCACTGGTTCAAGATACTTATTATCGATGGAAAATCATATCCAACATATATACCTAACCTCCTTTGAGGATTTATCTTAGTGCATTGTGGTGGAGCAATTAGAACATATACTGCACATCCAAAAACTTTTAGATGAAAAATATTTGACTCCTAACCGTAAGCCAATTGCAAATGGGAGAATTTAAGATAATTTGTTGGTCTGATGCGTATAAGAGCTGCTGCATGTAAAATAACATGTCCCCATACAAAAACAGGGAGTTTTGCTCTCATAATCAATGGTCTAGCTATTAATTGGAGGCGCTTAATAAATTATTTTGCTAAACTATTTTGTGTATGAACATAAGCAATAGGATGTTCGACAATAATCTCAATTGACATGTAATAATCATTGAAAACTTGATATGCAAACTCACTAGCATTATTAAGACGTATTTTCTTGATCGGATAGTCTGAAAATTGAGCTCTTAATCGTATTATTTGAGCAAGCAATCTCGTAATCACCAAGTTACAAGTTGATAATAAAGACACATGTGACCATCTTGTAGATGCATCAATTAAAACTATAAAATATCTAAATGGTCCACACAGTAGGTGAATGGGCCCACATATGTCACCTTGTATATGTTCCAGAAATGTAGAAGACTCAATATCAACCTTAATTGGTGATGATCTAATAATAAGCTTTCCTTGAGAGCTGCAGTGTATAAGAATTCACTAGAGTTAAGAATCTTCTGGTTTTTAAGTAAATGTTCATGTGAATTCTTAATGATTTTTGCATCATTATAGAACCAAGATGTCCTAGCCGGTCATGCCAAACATTAAAAACATTGATATCAGTAAACTTTTGGTTTATTGTAGCATTTATCTCAATTGTTGTAATATTCGTGTAGTATAAACTAGAAGAAAAAACGGGTAACTTTTCTAATACATGTTTCTTACCCGATACTATACTTGTAATATGAAGGTATTCAATATTTTCTTCATTAATTATCTCAATATGATGTCCATTTTTCCTAATATATTTGAAACTTAACAAGTTTCTTCGAGACTTAGTGGAGAGTAGTGCATCATTTATAATAATCTTTGTTCATTCAAGTAACAATAAATTAGCTCTTTCAAAGCTTTCAATAAGTTTTGTACTAGCAGATATTGTGCTAACATTAGCTTTTTGCATAAACAAATGAGAAAAATATTTTTTATTTATAAGTATGGTATGTGCCATAGCACTGTCTACAAAACAAGTATCTTCATCTTTGATTTTGAGTTGAGCTAAATTTTGATCATGAACATCCATATTTTTTTCACTAATATAAAATAAATATTCGTAAGAAATACTTTATTTTATATATAAATGTGAAAAAAATATACCAAAATAAACATACAAAAAAAACACACATTAAAAACAAACATACAAAAGTGATACACATAATCAAAGCTAATAATAATAAAATTCAAAAATTCATCTTCATTCAGTCACATCTTCCTTTCGAGTTTTTAAAAAAATCTGCTACATTCAAATGTGTCATATTAAGAGGACTTAGGTCAATGTCATCATTTTAAAAAATAAAATTTGTCTCCACATTTTTTCCCTTTTCTTTCAATGATGCTTAATAAAGATCAACAAGATGTTTTGACGTACGACAGGTATGTGATCAATGTCCTTTCACACCACATCTGTAGCATACATTTTCAAAAATTTTTGAAACTCTTTTTCTTTTTTCTTTTTTCTTCTCATTATTTTTTCACTTCTGTTGGCTGATATTATTTTTATAATGAAAATATTTTCCATAACCACCACGATATGTATGTCAACCTCGACTGCCTCTACGACCACGATCATGATCATAACTTCTTCCATGTCCATTACTATTTGATGTCGTCGCATTTGCTTCAAGGAATGAAGTAGAACTAGTTAGACGAGCTTCATGATTTTTTATTAACAGCTCATTATTTTGTTTAGCCATAAGAAGATAAGAAATTAGCTCTGAATATTTTTTAAATCCTTTCTCTCGATGCTCCTGCTACAGGAGTACATTCGAGGCATGAAAAGTGGAGAATATTTTTTCTAACATATCATCATCAGTGATCTTTTCTCCATACAATAATAATTGTGAGCAAACTCTAAATACCGCAGAGTTATACTCACTCACGCTTTTAAAGTCTTGTAACCGAATATGCATTCGGTCATAACGAACTTTTGAAAGAATTACTCTCTTTTTCTGGTTATATCTTTCTTTTAAATATTTTTACAATTCTAGTAGATCTTTAATGGTAATGTACTCAATTTTTAATCCCTCATGGAGATGGTGATAAAGAAAAATCATTGCTTTGATACGAGTTTGCAAGGACTTATTGTTTTCCTCTTTGATGGTGTCTCCAAGACCCACCGCATCAAGATGAATTTCAGCATCTAAAATCCATGATAAATAATTTTTGCCCAAAATATCAAGTGCCACAAATTCTAACTTCATGAGATTTGACATATTGTTTCACAAGATATATAAAATATATTAGAATGCGACTATTTAAACAATTATTATTTGAATCTATTTTAATGAAATAGATAAGTGTTATATATATATATATATCTATATATGTGTGTGTGTGTGTGTGTGTGTGTGTGTTAGTTAATAATAAATAATACCAATTACATATATGTTCACATCTTGATATTTAATCAAAATTTACTATTTGTATGAATTGGTAGGACAACCTCCAAGAAAGGGCGGTCAGACAGAGTCTACTTAGAGTAATCGACCTCTTAGGACATGATAACACATCTCCCTTTCAATGTTTAGTTTTACTCGGAACAAAATTTACCTACTGTCAACCCAAACTTATAGTACTATTTATAAAAATCAAGAATAGGATATAATCAATCGATAAAATATTAAATAAATTTATTTATTTAATTTTTCATTTTTGATGTGGAAAATCGTACTAGATCCAACTAAAGAACATACTTTTTTAGTCAATATAATTACATATAATTAATAGTAAATAATGTTATATATAAATAATCATATATATGCAAACAAAATATACTACTCAAATATTTAATTACATAAATTAAAGTATACCTTTAAGCATTTTCTTTTTAAACTCTTGTGCTTTTGAAGTTGATCTTGAAGAGCTATCTCATACTGATAACGTGTTATGAATAAAACTAGAACAAATTGAAAAATAAGAATTTCTTCAAGAGAAGGGGAAGGAAACTCAAGAACATTAGAGAGAAGAAAATTTTTTTAAGAAAGAATTGTTCTCTTTGTTGATGATTTTTATAAAGCACAAGACCTCTTTATGTAGTTTTTTATAGTGAAGGGTTATATTAGTCGTAATGTGATATTTAAATAATTTTATTAATTTAAATATTATGAAATTTAGAGGTTATATGATACTAAATATCAAGTGAGTTATAAAAATATTTAATATTTAATATAATTATTTATAATGAAAATAATATATTTTTTAAGTTAAAGTGCACTTATAATTTTAATAAATTATATTTAATGATATAAAATAAAATAAAATAAAATAAAAGAGGGAGGGCTGCTAACAATGCAAAAGGTTGTCCATTTGATTCAGATGCGTTCAGCATCAATTTCATTGAACACAGGCAAGGGGTGAGCGTAGAGCAGAGTAGCCTTGCACGGTGGGAAAATCTGACTGCTCCGCCTGCACAAAGCGCGTAGAATGCAATCTTGTCGTCTAGGTTTGAAAAGAAACTTTGTACAGTACGTATTGACTGCTGAGCGGCAATTTGCGAGTCTCGCCGATAACCCTCCTCCACCCTGTTGTCTCGCTGCATCATTTCATTGCGGTGCTTTTGGAGGCTCTGGCAATCGAACCGTCCGTTAAAGGCCAAGTGCATAGAGCTCAAAACATACGACGGTTCACGCATCCTTAAAAACTCCTCTCTCACTTGTTTACAGGATGGCTCATTTTCTCCTCTACTAACTAACTGTATTATCTACTACCAAGTAAATGATTATAATATTTTTATTATTTTGCTGTATGATTAGTATATATATATATAATAGAATCTGGCCGTAACAAATAACACGTATCCTCGCAACATTAGAAGTTATAATTGTGACAAGACATAATTTTAAGAAAATTAAACAATTATTAGGTCTTTATCTTATATGAAAAATTTTAGTTCCAAAATTCAAATAATTATCAAAAGTCCAAAACGGCCATGAAATCAAATCTTGGAAACATATAAAAAAAAAATATTCTTCCTAAGGAAATACTCTATATGTATAATATTTACATGGAGTGCACATTCAGTAGAATGAGACTCCTTCACCGACGAAGGACAAAAACAGCTACTTCTACAGCCGCCCCACCCCACACCACACATGACGCTTCCATCACACCTAATCGACGTAACATCATTTCGCTGACGTGGAAGGATAAGAGCACGAGTGACACACGCCGTCCCTTGCGACCACCCGTACTGGATCCATGCCTCCTTCTCCTGTCAACAATCCAGGGACATTTCAGTAACTTCACACGCTACAGTCAGAAGCAGGCCCAGACGCTACCCAGCCTGGGGAGAAAGTTCACTTCGTCCTCTGCGTTTCTCCCAAGGGAAGCAAACAAGAATAATCAAATTATCGATCAATCATTTCCATTTTCCCCTAACGAGTAACAACAGAAGGAAGCTAAGCCAATTTCTAGTGAAGAAGAAGAAGGAGAAGAAAAAGAAGAAGCAAACGATAATGGCTTCTTCGATCAACAATAACAGCGGCAACGAGAGACAGACGTATTGGTGTCACGAATGCGACATGGGAGTCTCCGTCGTCACCACCACTACTTCTTCCAACCCTTCAATTTGCCCTCAATGTCACGGAGACTTTCTTGAAGAAATGGATTCTTCTCTCCCAAACCCTAACCCTAACCCCAATCTCTCCTCTCTCCCTCCTTCTCTTCACTCTTTCCCTGTGTTCTCTCCACCTCAAACCCTAACTCCCACCACCACCGACGACGACGATCTCGATTCCCTTCACATCCCCTACACCATCACTCGCTCCGACGCTTACCTCCTCGATCGCTTCATCCAGCATCTCACCGATCCCGATGACGACGCCGGCGGAGGCTTGGGCTTCCACCTCCACCATCACCATCATGGATCTTCTCCAGCTTCTAAATCCTCGGTGGAATCAATCCCTACTATTAAAATCACTAGCTCTTTCCTAGCATCTGATACGCTTATCTGTGCGGTTTGTAAAGACGAGTTCGTCATTGACGTTGAAGCGAAGCGGTTGCCCTGTAATCACATTTACCATTTCGATTGTATTCTCCCGTGGCTTTCGCAGCATAATTCCTGTCCGGTGTGCCGCTTTCTTCTTCCGACCGATGAAAGTGAACGGAAGGCGTCTGCGGCTGTTTCTGGTGGTGGTGGTGCGGCTAGTGTGGGGATTAGACTTGAGAGTTTGATGGACGACGAAGATGATGAGGATTTGTTTGGGGTTGGGAGTACTTTGAGGCATTTAGCTAGAAGACACAGGCTTGTTTTTCCGTTTAGGTCCACGAACTCTTTAGGTTCATCTTCATCTCCGACGCAGATGGCCCAAGCGGAGACGAGCTCTGTTGGGCCTGCTAATAGTGGCGAGACTGTGTCGAGTTTTCCTGTGGAAGGGTCAGTAAGTGTCATGGCTGCCGGTGGAGACGCTGGTGGTTTAGGTGGTCGTGTGAGCGGGAGATTGGATGATGATGGTGATACCGTGATATCTCAAGCAAGTGGAGGTCTGTTGGATTGAGAGCCATAAGGTATTCTCTTTTGCTGACTGTTCTTTCTTGATCTTTTTAGCTGCAATTAATTCTGTGTTTGATATACCGTATGTTAATTTAGTTAAGTCTCTTCGTCAATTTATAGATATCTAAAGTTTATTTGGTTATTTTAGTTTACTATCGAGAGAGGAGAAGCCTAAACGAAAAGAAGTTCCTTTATGTAAACATGCATTTTGGTTGTAAGTAGCAGAATTTAGATGTTGGATATTGTGACTAGACTATTTAGATTTTCATCATTCTATTCTAACAAGCAGAACATGCTGTTCCATTTTATCAATGAGCTGCATATTCTGGTAGCAAACTCATTGATTGGTACTTAGTTCTCTGCTTCATCTCCCTAACTACATTACTGTTCTTAGCTGACATTGTCCATCAATTATAGTTCAGGTAAATGTTCAATCAATTCAAATCCTCTTTTGACTTACCTGTTACTTGCATTTCCCTTAAATCTTGGCACCTTGTGCACTATATTTGTGAAATTCATTTTAATTTAATTTGATTGATATTGTTATTGTTATGATTTAGTTTTGTTCATTGGATATTATAAATGCTATTTTAAATCTTCTCTTTCATTATAATTAATCGCCAATGCGTAACTCTTTTTTTATTTCCAAATTTAACGGCCTTTAATGTGTGTTTCCATACCATCTTAGTTTATGATTTCTTATTTTATCTCTAAAAGGAAACCAACAGTGAGTTTGGTTTAATGCTTGAGGGCCAAGTGCCACCAACCTTAAGGTGAAGTGTGAAACTAACAAAGGCCAAGGCTACCTACCAAATAATTGTTGGCTAACAGTTGTAGGGTGATTGTCCTGGCCAAAGTTGTTAAATCAAAATTGGATCGTTAAATTGATTAGGGCAAGATTTAAATTGAATTGTAAATCATAAGATGTTTTATGTTTCCAGATAGTATTTATAAACTATTTCTAGGCATATCCAATGATTTAGAATTATTCTAAAACTCATAAGATGTTTCCAGATAGAATTATCCAATGAATTGTAAATCATAAGATGTTTATGTTTCCAGATAGTATTTATAAACTAATCTACTATTTTTCTAGGCATATCCAATGATTTAGAATTATTCTAAAACTCACTTTTCATATGAATATGTCAAAAAAAAAAGTCTATTACTTGTCTATTATTTTTTTCTTCTAATGAAAAGTTTACGCCAACATTCATTAAATAACAATGTATTAAAGAAAAAAAAATTATATTTTCTTAGTCACAATTGTCCTAATCACAATTATCCAGTTCACAATTTCATGACTTGTGTCAAGTTCCACAACTCAAATTGAGTCGTGTCAAATTGAGTCATGTGATTGGAAAAATTACACAATTTGAGTAAGAAGAGACATGCAATTTTTTCCTATCCTTGCGTTTTTAGAATCATGCATTATAATAGTTGCAACTCAGATCAAATCGTTAGATTTAAATTGTGAATCGCAAGATTTTAGTTACAATAGTCCATGCCACAGAAGGAATAATCAGAGTAATTGCAATCTTTGGATACCTACTAGTCTCAAAAACAAAATTGAAAATTGATCATTTTTATGTGGGTCACTATTTTCATTTCCTCTAATGTGGCAGTTTTAATTTTATCTTTCAGTATCTTTCTTGCTTCCTGTTTACTTGAACATTTACATCTTTTTTATAATTTGTTTGTTGGTTATGTTTCCTTTCAAGAAAATAAAAAATAAAAAATAATTTGTTTGTTTGTGTACTTTTTTTTTAAAAAAAAAATTATTTAAAAACTGATATATCCAGGCTTTGCTCGACTATATTCTTTATTGCACCAAATTATGCTTTATATTGTATAACTGGCTTAAAGTAGTGTTGTAATGTTTTTCTTTCAACTTCACCTGCCACCCGAAAAAAAATAAATTTGAATGAAGATGCTTCAAAGTCACTATTTAAAGCTTGCCCATCTTTTCCTTTTAGAAGTCAAAATAATTCAATAATTGAAACCAAAATGACTGCATAGATTAAAGGACTTCTATAATCTATATATGACTACTGATTGTCCTCAAACATTGTGGAATCCTGTTAGCACAGAATTGTCCATGAAGTATAATCTTCACATGACATAGTGCTGAAGTCAAATTAGGCATTGCTGTTTTCTTCTCAAAAGAAAAAAAGAAAATTTGGCATTGATGTCTATTTTAAGTTGTGATTCAATTCTCCTTTGATACTCTTCCCTGCAAATGTTGTTTTTTATCAATGGAATGATTGATTTACTAAGTTAAGAGTTTCTAAATCCTGCAAACTTTAGAATGGATAGAGACATTTGATCCATAAATGAGAAAGGCTGGAAACTTGGTAAAAGGAGAGGTGGAAGGGTATCTGTGGCAAGAGTAGAATAGAAGCCAAAGAGATGGATGGTAGTTAGCTGATTTTTTTTTTTTTTTATTAATAGAACTGCAGGCTTCACCTTCCAGTCGTTGAGAGTGCTTCAGGATTGGAAACAAATAGATGCAGATCTCTATTGAATGCACAGAGTGGGATGCATTTTCATCAAAATTTTAGAATTAAAGTGAACTCATTCTTGCAGTTCAGGACCATAAGTTTATATTACCTTTTGGAATTAATGTTGCACTGTTTATTGAATTTACCGGTACCGTTGCTAATTTTTTTTTTTTTTTTTTTTTGTATCACAAATAGTACAAAGAAAGTTGAGTTGAGTTGACTTATGTTCGGTAGAAAAATTTTAATAAGTTTTTAAAAACAAAGATTCCGTATTGTTTGGTACGGGTGTTTTTGATAACTGTTTATTAATCTTCATGATTTGTGAAGAAAACAAGAGAACAGACTTTATTATTTTTATTATTTTCTGGAAAAAGTACAATCAAAATGGTTTTCTCAGAGGGTATATTTCAAAAAACTGTTTTAAAATACTGAATGAAACAGGCCCTTTGAGATGCATATATTGTTTCTGATTACTGTTGATAAATATCCTGATTTTGTAGCACAAATCTGAAAGTTGCTTTCTCAAAAGAACTTTATCTAAGCTTTGTTTTAAGGCTGTGTTTGGTGATGATTCAAAAACAAGAATCTAATATGGAATCAGAAATTCAGAAAATGACCTCTATTGTTGTTCAAAAGACAACCATTTTTCTTTTTCTTTCTTCTTTTTTTTTTTGTTTTTTGTTTTTTTTTATGGTGAGAAAGTGTTGGAACTGTGATTGGATGCAATCAAAGCAAACAAATCTTCTATCTTTATGCATTTTGGATCAAAATTACTAGGTGGCCCTTATTTTTCTTCAATTTGTTTTGCAGTTGTATAAAGAAAACTGTAGCAGTGCGGCCAAGGGACTCAAATTGTAATTTTCTATAAAGTGCAAATCTTCACGGGACAATTTTACGCCTAGATTTTGTATACATATGTTGTAACTTGTGCTTGATATTTTATGTATTTTTTCTGTTTCTATCTTTTGTTTATTTGCAGTATATATATATATATATATATATATTTGGCATTTGTTGTATGTACATTAAAATCTGCATCGGTTGATAAATTGTACTAGGATGAAGCAACTGTCTTCATCTTTTAAAGGAGGTTTAGATGTCCCATAAGGTAATGTGTACAGGCCAAGACAACTAACAAGCAAGAATTAGGCTTTACCATCCACACAACAACAGCGAGTAGAGTCTTGGTGAATCCCCGTCCTTGGTATGGAGAGAGTATAATTCTATAACCTTAACAATGGAAGGGTTTTTTTTTTTTTTTTTTTTTTCTCCCCCAACCTTGTCTGCGTGATTTGCTTATAATTTACATTTATTCTTATCGACATGCTTGTGTTGGATTTCACATGAGTATCATATAGTATAAAAGCATGTAATGAGCTTTAAACTCTGATCGAAGTGGGCATGTTCATAACAATGATTGAGTTAGAGTTTAGAAAGTAAAGTAGGCTTAGCTCTTTAAAGCTGATATTTGGTGGCTTCTACCAAGATGTAACTTTACACTTTAAAATATGGTAATCGAGTGGTGGGGAGTTTGGCTTTATAATGGATGAATTTAGTGCTACCATTGAGGACAAGCAGAATTGAGTGTGAGGTAACATGGTTGTGACTGCTGAGGCAGAGGAACACGATATAACCTAGTCATGGCCATCTGGATAAATGGGAGAGAAGTGGCCTGAAACTAAAAGTCATGTACATCCTTGACTATCCTGTATACTGCAGTGCTTCTTTAGTATTTGTAATGGCGTGGTCTTTTTTGGGCCTAGGTACTAACCGTAAATGCTTCCGAAGTTTTTTTTTGCCGAAATCTTGTGGCAATCATTTGTTCCCCCGTCATGTTTTATAATCATGCGCTCTGCATGTGTACTGGCAATGATATTGGAAATGCATCCTTCTACTCAACACTCCTAGGATTTGCGATGGCCATGCGAAGAACACAAATTTCACGCCTGATTAAAATCATTTCCAGGACAAGATGTCAAATTCATGGATTTTCAGTTTTCACAAGCGGATGTTTTTCTTCTTTCAAGGTTTCATCATCGAGTCCTGGGAGATTTACACTTTTCTTCTTCAGATTTTTCTGTTTTCCACTTTTCCCTTTTGGAAACACGTCTGAGACCAAGCAGAAGGACATCAATTTTATGATGCAAACAGATCCGGTCTAGAGGCTTATTGGTTGCATTTGAGTTCTGACCTAAATAATTGGCTGCTAAAAAGGGAATTGGTTTAGAATGTTTCTTCACTTTCTTGTGAGTTTGATGTTAAGCTGTTTACAGAAAGCTTGTTGCTTTGTCAAAAGTTTGGCAATTGAGAGTGTTTTTATGGTCTCTCACGAGTTTATCCTCACATCATTGGAGTCCTGGACTAATTGTAAACTTTCACCCATATCTATTGTCATGAATCACAAGAAATTCACTTATATATCGTTCAAATAGCCTGGATGAATCATGTAATTATTTACATCCTTGGCAATCGCGCTTCAAGAGACATGTCCAAGTGTATGTGCACAAACTTTATAGATTTTCTTCTTTACAAAGATTATCATGAAAAAGCATAAGAAGCTGCTGTGAGGAAGGTGGGTTAAGGATGCCAGTATCCTCATACGTACTTTTGGATCATTTCCCTAACTTCATCTATCACTATCCACGCTTTATGCCCCCCAATTATCTCTTCCTTCATTTCTCCGTCCTTCCACAGCTGAATCGTTGGCATTTTCTAAAATATAAATAAAACAATTACTTATCAACTTCACTCAATAAGATTAAGCAGACCACAAAATTAATTTCAAATTGTTATTATTTCGCAAATAATGATGATTGTAATAATGAAAGTAATAGATTGAACTATAAATTTAAGCCAGATCGATCGGTTATAAACTTGGGATGAATGGTGCTCTTACAGAGATGTTTCCACGCTTGACCAGTGCTTGAGACACATTATTTACATCCACGCAATAGAACTTCAATCTGATAACATGTGAAACAAATATAAAACTTAAATTTTCTTTTCCTCTATATATATATACACTTGTACATGTAAAGATACAGAACAAACAAGTATGTAATAAAGTTTACTTAGAATTATATTCAGCAGCCAGTTTCTCCAGTTTGGGCTTTAAATAGATGCATTTTCGACACCAAGATGCCATCCTAATACCAATAAAAAAAAAAAAAAAAAGAAGAAAGAAGAAGAAGAAGCCAATTAAACAAGAAGGCCGCCTAAATATTTCTAAATTTCTGGAAATCAACGAAGTATTGGTAGTACCATTCAATGATGATTGGCTGCGAAATTTGTTGGGCGTTAGCGAGAATCTGTTCGAGCTGATCAACACTGGTGATGGGTTCCATCTCCACCGTACCAGGTCTGCTGATATCTTGCCAAAATGCTGCCTTTACTTTCCATTCTTGTCCCTTTATCTTTTTCTTCTCTCCTTTCCAATAAACGTCACCACAGAAAGCCGATGACGATGATAACCACACAGCCACCTGCTGCTGTTGATCCCTGCCGTGAATATCTTTGCAGAATATGTGAGAATTTGCTGATGCTGCTGCTGATACTGCTGCCATCAATTATTTGCTTATAGCTACCTAGCCAGCCTGCGCTTGCTTTCTCCTTCCTTATCTGCGCCAACCAGGAATGGATATGATTATGTAATTTGTGCAGATAATGGGTTTTCTTTTTCTCTCTCTTTTTTCAATAAGATTTTGATTAGAGAATAGGATGAGAAGGCAAAATGAAATGGGGAAAAAAATCGCAGTTAGAAAGTTGATGTTTTATATGTGAAAGAGAGGAGATAGCATGGGGTGAGCGTCGGGGGACCTGAGAAGGCTTATCCAGAGGTGGGAAGAGTAAGAAAAATGCAAAGCGCCACACCTGCCCTTGCACATCCATTGTGCCAACAAATATCAAGGAAAATTTATTAAAATAACTCTTACAAAACTTTTGATTACAAAAACAAACCGTCCCAATCTGTTTTCCCATATAGAATGACCAAAATACCCTTAATTTTAAAGAACCTTCGAAATATACTAATGGACAGAAATGAAAATAGAAGAGGAAACATCAAATTGACCCCATTTAGGGCATCTCCAATACTTTTATTTAATAAACTCTCCACGTCATCACTTTTATCATCTATATCATCTATTTATTAAACTCTCACTCATTAAACTCTCATGTTATATATTTATTGGACTGTACTGTATGAGTCCCTGTAATACCTCAAAATTTTGTGAAATAATAATTAATTTGAGAAAAATAAATAAAATAAGTCAAATAAATTAATTTCAAGGATTTTAAGAAATTTTGGGTGCAAATGATGGGTTGGCACATGAAAAATAAAATAAATTAGAGATAT
>JAJIYU010006746.1:0-20138 GCA_030144865.1 Tinospora cordifolia
GGACATTATATTCATATAAAAATGTTAGAAATAACATTAAATCATGCTAAAATGATGCAACAATGCTCTAAATGCATATTATACTAAATACAAGCAAATACACTAACTTTTCTATTACACTAATGCATATTATACATAAAATACCTAAAATATAATTAGTCTGCTATGCAACTAACACCTCTTCTTCAATTTTCTTCTCCTCCGATGTTGCAAGCTTTTCGGCCTCAACAACTACTTTTTCTGTTTCAATTGATTCGGTAGCTACAACAACTATGACGGGCTCTTCAATTGTCTTTTCCTCTTTGCTTTCTTCCTTTGCAACATTATCATTCTTTGATTCTTCTGCTTTGACTAGCTCAGTTACCACATTTTATGTTTGGTTTTTGTCATTTGTAGTTGATTCCTTCCCTTCTTCACTCTGTTAAATGTAAGAAGTTAGGAAAGACTTAATACTTCAAGCATTACTAACAAGAACAACAAAATATGAACTTCAGTATATCAACATGGACGGTTGGACATTCATGTCAATGCCAACGATACACAAGCTGATTATACAATCGAAGATCAATGCAATTCGATGTCCAAACCAGTAATTAGCCCTTTCAAAAAGGACTGGTCAGAGTTTTTTTTCCAAAGTCTAGTGTTTTCCACGTAGAAAATTGGATACAACCAGAAAAATGTTTTTCGATGGATTACAGAATTCAAAAGCATATTTATTCATCCATAATTTCTTAGAGTTCCACGAAACATAGAAGCTGGTAAAGAAAACAAAATACATCATGCCATTCTTGAATGATTGTGAAAAGACTAGATAGAAATTTTTTGAATACCCAAGAAAAGAGAGCATTTGAAAATTTAAATTACATTGTAAGAAAAACTTTTATGGTTCTAGTTTTGCTATTTGGTAAATTCCAAATTTTTTTTTTCTTGTAACACCCTGCTTATGCCAAACAACCCTAAACTATTCATAAATGATAATATAATACTCAGCCAATACTAATATTGTAAATTAAAATGGAAATTATGGTAATATTTTATAAATAGTATTTAATAAAACAACTATAGCAATCATAAGATCCGAATCAAGAGTGAGCTGGACCATCTAAGAATGCTGGAAAATTTGGCAAAGAATGATACTATGTTACTATGGTTCTCAAGAGTACCTCATCCCCAAAGCAGGAATCTTGAGGAATATCCATAATCTTTGTATCAAGATCTCAATCAGTGCTGCGTGTTGCCAATTATTTTGCAATAATGGAATATTCAAAATTCTCAACTTGAAATCACCAATTTTTTTTTGGAGAACACAAAAAACAACAAACAAAAGCATCATCTTCTGTTTTTAAATTGTTGAAGAAATTAGTTTCCTAATGGATCAATTTGAAAACCAATGAAAGAAACAATTAAAAGAAAATAGAAAAGAAAATAAAGAAAAGAAACTGAAGAACTCGCAAAATTAAGGCGGTGGGAATTGAAATTCAACATTTTGATCAAATGGGTACTTGAGATTGACAGAAAACAATATGGGTACCTCCTTAAACAAGACTCATTTGTTTATATATATATCTCACAAATCTTTATATGTCTCTTAATTATTTTCTACTATGTTCATTATGGCTTCGTTTATCTCTAATCATTAACAAGATAGACTTCTACCTTGATGAAGATGAGAGGACCATGGCTTTTAAGGAGACCGACTTCTACGCCATCAACTTCAAATGGAACAGAAGATGCCCTAGCAAAGTCTTGTTTGCCAAACCAATCCATGGCATGAACCCACCTCCAGTTCCATGCTCAAATGCAAATATTGTTACATTTTTTGGTTCAAGATTAAGTTACAACATAGCTTTAGAAAAGAAGTGAATTGTATTCCTTTTTTTTGAATCATAAACAAAAGATAAACTCCAAGCGCTTAAAGAAACTAATAAGTTAATCTTTAAAAAAATGTAAAGCAATTACCAAGCCAATTACAGATAAGATCATAATCTCCAACATATACAAGCAACTTGATTCCATCCTTGAGAAGGGCAAGAATACCAACTTCGAGATTCCTCATCCAATTTGTTTCCATGGCCTCACAGACGCTTGGGCTACAAGAGATGAAATGTAAGTCTCCTACTCCAAGAGCATCTCTAACAGATTTTTGATTCAAGAATGTCTCCATTTTTGAGAAATCATAGGAGAGATTGCCCTCACATTTCTTTCTAATATCATAGTACTACAAAGTGAAGGGAGAGCAAAACAAGGTTTGTTAATTATCATTACTAGCTAGAGAAATCCATTTGCTTCATGGACAAAGATTATGTTTCATGTTAATGGATAAAAAATGTTGCTTACATTAATATCACCAGGAAGCTTATTGAAGATGGAATTGCAGACAACAAAAGAACTTAGGCAATCATTTTCTCCATTAATTCCTAAAGCAAGCAACATTCTTCTATTAGCACATTTCTGGCAAACTAGTCATTAAAATCCAAATTACCAAACACATTTTTAAAACTTATTTCCTTTATATTTGACAACAAATAACAAACATAAATCGAGTTCAAATCTTACTGCAGAGCTCAATTGTTTTGTTGCATTCAGGGAACATATCACTAATAATCTTGTTAGTCAGTCCATTGTGAATGGCAAATCCCTATTACAACCATTCTCTAGTAAAAAATTTAAGTCCTAGAAGATATAATTGTACAAACTTTAGAATCGTAAATCAAGCCAAGTAATTGTAGCGCATAATTAGCAAGGCTTTGAAACAAGAAAGACATCAATCAAACAAGGACATTAGTCATGGCTAGCCACAACAAGGTCACGAAGTCAAGTGCATCATAGCAAAATGAAGTATTTAAAGTAATTACACCATCTACAACTCAAGCAAGAAGAGTGTAGAAATTTTACTAGTATGAATCTAAAAGGATAGACCCTACTGTTGTTTTTTCTGTTTTCTTTTATAGCTAACTCAGTCATTTCCCATGAATTTAGCTGCTAATAAGTAAAAACTTGTAGTAGTATCGTGATCTCACATTTTTTGCCAAAAAAAGACAAAAAACACTATATATATAGTGGCAAAAGTTAATTAGTAGCATAATAGTATCATCATGTGCCTATAATCATAGGTTATTTACTAAACCAAAAATATAATGTAAAGCGAGCAGTATAAATATGAACACTGACTGCATAACCAACCATAATAACAATCATCATTCTGTCCCACATAGTGGCCAATGACGTCGTTTGTTACGTTGCAAGTGCACCCTAGTATATTACTGTAATGGAGGTTGTGTAGGAGGATGTGTCTCAGTAGTGCTTCTAAATTCTCCTCGGCGTTGCCTATTCCCTCGTTTCCCCCTTCTTAACCAATTAAGTTCATTCGCACGAACAACAGGAAACAACCTCTCATCACCCAATACATGCTAAGCCTGGAAAGTACCACCAGATGGATCATGATCCACAGACATACTTGGGTACACCAACGTGTCTTCGTGTGGTGTCGTGGTGAATGAATGTAAAAGAATAGCACGGGTACTAGGAGTAGCTGCATCATAGGTTGTTGGTGTATGCTCTCTGCCTCGTCCTTGTATCATGTACTCTACATGCACAGATTCCAAGACAAACTTGGCAACCCGCTCAATCTCTTGCATAGAAGCATCTATTGAATTTTGACTAAGTAAGTGTACTTGAGCTAATTGGCTAGCCTGTATTTATAAAAATAAAAGCAAAAAAGTTAAGTACTTGACATAAAATCAAAGTATGAATAGAAATTACAATCAGACAAGTCTTTGGCAGACAAGTCTTTGGCAGACAAGTCTCTGACAGCTATCACCTCTTTTGGAATTCCCAAGACAAGCAGCTACTACTTGTTAATAAGCGTTTTGAGGATTCAATCTTTCCTAGAAATTACAATCAGACAAGTTTTTGGCAGAATTTGTTGGAGTTTTGGAATATTACTAGAAACCAAAAATAGACTGTTCATATAAAAAACAGCTTACAAAACCAAAAACGAAATGAAAATAAAATCCCAAATAAAATAAATTGTTCTCTATGATTATAATGTTGATCATGTTCATAGAAGATTTCTAAATTTTTTTTTTTGAAAGAGAAAGTAAGATATGTATTCATTAAAAAGATGGAAGGGTGATGAGATATACCAATACAAATCTAAAATACAGCCAACCAAAATTTTCTAGTTCTTAAAGACCATACAAAATTTGTGTTAGATTGCGACTTGAGTTGTGGCTACTATATACTACTACCAATATACTTGGTAGGATGGTGTAGAAAGGTAAATTTTTTCTTACAAGTTCTTAAACTATAAAATAATATACACTATTATTAATTTGCAAAGTTTGTTAGGTCGTGAGTTTGAAATAAAACATGACCAAATTTTACTTTTCATTTTTTTAGCTACAACATATATTCTCTAACTTCATTAGAATGGCTACTTTCAATTATTATAAATGTAAATGGAAAATTAATAAAAAAGGACCCAACAACTCATAGCAATTTCAATCCTAGCCAAGGTGCCATTATTCACGTAATTAAAGTGCAAGATTAAGAATTTGCATCAAGCTCCTCCTTGACTCAATTCAGTTCTCGTTTCTGAGATTATAAACATCCAATCTCATTAGTCAACTCCAAACAATCCTCACAGAAATGCCCATCATAATAATAATAATAATAATAATAATAATAATAATAATAATAATAATCTATAACTTCCATTTTATTTATTCTATTTTTTACAAGTACTTTTTCTTGCTTGCAATTGGGGCTTATTTTACCAGTGAGAGAAGCACAAAGGGAACTAAAAGTATGGAATTTCCACCTAAAACCAACAAAAATCATAAGAACAATTAATGAGTACTAGAAACTGATGGATACTTCCTCAAGTAGAATAAATTAGTCTTTAGTGTTCTTGGCAGAGTTCGGCTTTGTGATGGAGTACAAGCTAGGAAAACCCAATTTGGTAGCTAATGCATTATAATGATGTATCTGATGAGCCCTACGACAGTTCTATTGGTTTATTAATGATGAGTGAGAAATTAGAATGCTAAGAAATCAAATAGAAGAGAGGAAGGACGTTTTCCTTTGTTACTGTTTATCTGAATTTTTTATAGAATTTCTTATAGAATTATAACATTATATGTCGATCATGACATCATTTTTACAGAGTGGGTCATGACACTACTAAACTACTCGTTATATCTTGTAATTGTTGTCTTGAAGTCAGAATGACCACCTACTTGAATTAGTACCACCAAGGCAAAGGCAAACAAAACAGTTTTGCAACATAGCAAGCAATAAGGCAATCGATGCTTCCAAAAATCATTTGAGTTTGCTTGGTCAAGCTCCATCATATACACTGGTCTTTCATGAGTATTGAGGTAGGGTTGTCGAAAATAGGAACATTACACCAAAAGCAGACACATTTCATTACAGCAAACAACCAAGCTCATTTCACAAAGACAATGCTATCAGCAGATTTCAAATAGTAAAAGCACACCAATACAGGGTTGTCGAAAACAAGAACTATGAAGCATATTCCTTACCTTTGCCAGTGAACAACCACGTCGGAGAAGGGTTGTCGATTCACTACTCCTATTTACGTTTTACTATCTAGGGCACCCAAAATCACGCACAGTTGAGTTTTTCGGTAACGTTCCACGTCGGAGATAGCTCATCCGAGCAAAAAATCGGCAATCCACACCGCAGTCAAAACAGACACAGTCGCTCTTCTTCTTTCCTCCCGTACGTAGTCAAAACACACACAGTGGCTCTTCTTCTTTCCTCCTGTACGTAGTCAAAACACACACCACAGGGTCTCAGCTATGACATTCAATAACGGAGATCTGACGATCCTCACTGGAAACACCTCGTCGGAGCAAAACAGCCGGATTATTTCGAAACTAGTCGGCCTTCTTTTTTCTTACCGTTAAGCAGTGAAAACATACATACCTAGTAAAAAAGGGGCAGGTAAAAACCAATTCTGCTTTTGGCTTTGGTTTTTATATGTTCGCAGAAAGCGTCTTTTAGAAAGACACTTTTTGAGCATTCCTAAGCGTATTTTAGAAAGACGCTTTCAGAGCATTCCCAAGCGTAATGAAAGCATCTTTTACAAAGACGTTTACACTCACATATGGAAGCGTCTTCACAAAAGACACTTCTGTGAGAAGCGTCTTTACAAAAGACACTTCTGTGAGAAGCGCCTTTACAAAAGACGCTTATGTGAGAAACGCTTTTTTTCAAACTTTTTCCCTGTCCTACGTGGCAACCATTGAAATGAAATTCCACGTGTACATTCACATGGACATCTACGTGTCTTTTTACTATAGATATATGAGTATATTGGGTATAACTTTTTGAAATTAGGTATTTTTAAATTAATTTTATATATTTAAGATAATCAAGAAAAAAAATCCTACTTTGCATACAACTGTAAGTTTGCGGAAACCTTTTTGCTTTACAAAAGAAGTCGGTTAGAGTTAGAATTTGCTTGCACCTCTAAAAGTTTCCTCTCACTACTTGAAATTAACTAAAAACCGTTTCAGTATTCTTCCCACTATAACTCAAAATCCGAGACTGATACCAACTTTATGTTAGTTCCTGCCCTCTCTGCCTATAAATTAATATGCAAAAGAACACCAAATCTTATATATTCTACTTAGCTGCAAGACTTAATACGTATGCTCTCCTTCATTGCTTCTGCCGCCTACCAATCAGTCTTGATCTGGTTCTGTCTCATAACGGAACATGGCTTCTTCTTCTTCCCAGTACATCTTCTTCATCACCATCGTTCTCCACATCTGTTTCTCAACTTTCTCATCACATTGTCCCTGCTCAGCAACTACGGATAGACAACCACATAAAGATGCTCATGATGATGATGCAGGCTTCAGTGCAGTTGTACCAAGAATGGACAAAATCACCAAGGCTCTTTCTGATGCTGGCTACAACACCATGTCTCTCACTCTTCAGATCACGCTCCCCACCCTTCTTTCTTCTCATCACCGTTTGGGTTTCACCAACAAAACTGATACTTCTTTTACCATCTTCTGCCCACCAGATGAAGCTTTCTTCTCTTTGAAATACCCTCAGCCTCCATTGACGCTGCTTCAGTACCATGTTTCACCCATCAAGTTCGACAAAGCCTCCTTGTTAATGGAGGAGGGAAATTCACCTTCTACAGGAACAAAGATCGACACGCTACTACCGCATCATCCCCTTGTAGTTGTAGTCACCAGCGCCATGCCTGCTCAATCTGGGAAAGCTACGATAAACGGTGTTCAAATCAGGAAGTGTGACATCTACAATGATGGTGTTGTGATTGTTCATGGAATCGACAACTTCTTCGATCCCGCTTACCAGACTATTTTGTATCCATGGTTCGATGGCTTTAACGGTAGTGCTGATTATAGAAATACCGCCGGTGATAATGCATCACCAACGGAGGAAGAGATTATAGCTGGCTCTTTTGCTGAGATGGGGCTTCTAGGGATTATAGCATTTGGTGTTGTTTTCTATATTATATACCGTCTGTTTTCTAGGTTAGTAATGTTGGTCTGTTGCGTTGTGCTGGATGCAAGTGGGTATCTAGATCTTCTTAGGCAACATAGTGTTGATGGATATGTTCTGTTAGAAGCTAGTACTAGGAATCTTGACGTTGATTCACAAGTTTAATTGATCTTTTTGTAAAGGTTTATTGTATCTGTTGTATATTATGAAATGTAATGATGAAAAATTGATCATTTGAAAAGTGATTCAAATTATATTTGTTGTTAAACCATTTATTTATGAGTATTATAACAAGTGATTCAAATTGTAGAGTATGTGTTTGGTTCTCGGTTCCAAGGCAGTCATCCAGTTTTCTTTTGTTGTTTGATTCATTTCCCAGTGTATATAAGGCTCTAAGCGTTATATAAAGCTGTTGAAATTTGAACGCTTGTTTTTTTAGGGATTTGAGGATAATGATAACATTGTCTTCTCTTGATCATTAGTTTGATGCTTCTCATTAGTTTATAAAATTAGGTATTTATGTTACAGCACAACTACAAAGATTGTAATATATTATATGCAAAAGATACCTCTCAATCCCAAATGTCAAAACATGGTAATAGTTACCATTTTTTAAAAGTCTTTCCCTCAAATACATGAATAAAAAACAATGATAAAGAAAATAACAGATAGAGTCATCAAAATTAGTAATGTAGTTTGACACAATGACTTACACATGTGAGATCATACTCAGATATAAAAGCTTTATTGTCAGTTAAGCTGTTACAACTATAAAAAGATTATTTAGTACAGTAACATTTAAACTAATGTCAATTTTATAGGCTAAAATTTAAGAGAAAAGTACATGAGATTACCTTGAAAAATCTACTTTTTTTGTAAGTTTTTTTGATCTTGAACATATTGATGCAAATTAACTATATCCCAAGATTTTAACACATATGGACGATTATGAAAAAGTGAATAAACTTTCTCAAGTATTTGACTAAGTAAACATATGTTCAAAGAAGATAATCACTCTAAATGGTACTTCAAAGATGAATAACTAATTATAAAAGGATATACAACTTGGGTTCCATGTTGGAGAACATAGAAATAATCTATTATAAATTATATATCAGAATATAAATTACTACTTGAATGAATAGAATTAAGTTAGAAAAGAACCAATTGATGACAGAAGCTTGCAGATTGCAATGTGCTAAGACAGAATTTTGCCACTTCCAAGTGCTTGAAGATCAAATTGGCTATTGTCTCACAGGATTTGATTGTCAAAACAATTTGGAAGCACTAAAAATCGATTCTTGCTAACTAGAATTCTTTATGTTGATATTGGAAATATGAAAATCAATTAATTAAAATTAATTGATAATATTTTTTATTTATAGAAACGAATGGACATAATTAAAAGTTGTAACTTTTCTAAAAGACAGTTATCAACTGTCAAAAACTGTTTCCAACAGTTATAATTTGAATTTAAAAAAATAAAAATAAATTAAATTCAAAAAAATTAAAATATTAATTGTTTGAATCAAAGACCAAGGCCCCAAGGCCCAAGGCCTTTGTTTTTGATTTAAATACAAAATAATCTATGTTAATTCATGGGCCCATGATTCCTTTTTCTTCTATTCAAGTTCACAATCAACAAGTTTTATTTTATTTTCAACTAGTTTTATCTATTTTTCTAATGTGAAACTATTCATTTTCTATTCAAACTTCAATTTTTACTAACATTCCACACCCTAAAGATTTTGATAGTTCAAAGTTGTACAATCTATTATAACCCAGGACCAACTTTTGGGACAATGTCTAATATATTTTAGATGTTAATCCAATTTTTCTTAATTTATGTTTTGTTATCATATATGATGCAATCTTCTAACAAATATACATTCACCATGTAAGAAATAAACTAAGATGCAAATATGGTTTTTCTCGATATGTGGATGATTGCTAAATATAAAGATATCCTATATATTTAGCAATCGACTATATCTTCCCAGTACTTTTTGATTGGGGAGTTTTCTAGAGATATACAATTGCTAAATATTTATATTTATATTTAGCAATAGAAATACAAGTGCTAAATATTTAACAATTGACGATTGCTGTAACAAATAAAAAGGTCATCCACACTACTTATCCTTAGTACTCATATCGATTTCTCTTCTTCCACTTCTTATCGACTAGGTTTTTTTAAACAAAAACTTCATATAATTCATGAAACCTTTATCAAAGGAGATAACATAAGCAAACTTTGTTGTTTCCTTCTTCCAATATTAGGGGAGTTTTCTAGAGAAAAACACTAGACAAGGAGGAAGAGAGTCTTGAGAGTGGAGAAAATCAAGATAGGAGTGGTGTGAGATAAAGTCAGGTAAGAAATTAGCCTTTTAAGAATACTTACTAAATGTCAAAGAAACCTAGTCCAAGCCCCAAGGAGGGCCCATGACGCAACCGCCTTAGGCCCCCAATTTTTGGAGGCTCAAAATACATTTAACTCAACTTCACATATAATAAAATTGTTATTATTGTTCTAATTATTATCTTCGAGATTGGCTTAATTCTATCTAATACTTGTAAATTGGTTTTAATACTTTTTACATCGACAATAACATATTTTTTTTCACTTAATTGGGTTGACAAACTCATTAGAAACATCAATACCTATTTCTCGCTTTCCACAGTCCATTTTTTTGAGCCCCATACACATGTATATAGATAAAACATAATGTAATATATTTATTTAAAAATAAAATAATATTTTATATTATATTAATACTAGTATACTAATTTACATATAATTTTTTTTATATAATAGTGTCCGCTATTCTCTCTTTTATTTATAATATAATTTTATATTGATATTATACATATAGTGTCTTTGGAAATATATATTTGGAGTATACTCAAATTATACATGGTATATTTATTTAAAAATTATTTTTTATATATAATATGCATACTACATAATATATGCGCATGACATGTACATTAATTTTTAGATATTGATTTAATTGTGTCGGGACCCCTTCCCTAGGCCAAAGGGTGGCCCGACCGGCATAGTGGCCCGACGAACTCACTCACTATGTCAAGTTCATCCATCCACTATTAAGCCCTTTTCCAATCTCATAAAACAAACGATATCAGAATAATTGAAAAACTCAAAGCGAGAGTAAACAACATACAAAGAGTAAACATCATATTATGCGTTTGTCTTGTCCAAAATACATAGTTGACTATTTATACATACACAAAGAATAACCAACCTCTAAATCAAAAACCAAAAAAGGAACAAAAATTGTCAGGGAGCTACGCGATCACCATGCGCTTCCCTTTATCAGCCACCGAAGAATCTAAAATATTAACAAAGTAGTGAGCCTAAATCAATGTGACTTAGTTAGTAGTAAGACCAACATGTCAACCATATCTAGGATTCTAAAATAGTGCATGTATGCATGAGTAGTAAAAATGATATAACATTCGAATGCATGGCATAGTATGAAAACAATTATAAACAATGCAATAGTTTAAGAAAACATCTTAAATCTATGTCAGTTAAAAATTATATCCAGGCTAGGCTCAAATCAGCAAACCCAACCTATGGTCATCGCTCGAGCGGGTCCTGAGTCAGGCGTACTGGCCACTCGAGCAAGTTATGAGCTAGGCGTACCCATCGAATACCCTAAACCCAATGCTCGATCCTCAAGTGCAGTGACTCGAGCGGGTTCTGAAGCTAGGAGCACTGATCATATGCCCTAACCCTGACGCTCAACCCTTGAGTCTAATCCCAATCATATCATGTACCCTGACCTCGACGCTTGGCCCTCGAGCCTATGGTCTCATTACTCGTGTACATCTACACTTTTCAAAATTCGTTCAAATATATCTCAATCTCATGAAACCATTTAAATTATGTCATTTCACACAAGTTTCGTACAAGGAACACAAGTCATAGAAAACAACTAAATCAACGACTCACATTGGGACCCGCGCACTGATGTCTCATCGACACTCGGCCGAGTCTTGCAATGCTCACTCGAATTTGCATTAATATTGTGGCTTAATCTCTAATTTCATTGTCTTTATTTGGTCTTAATCGACCCAAGTCATTTTGATCAATTTTGGTCAAACCTAGTCAATTGGTCAAATATGGTCAAATTTAGTCACCTTTGGCAAATTTGGGTCCAATTGCATCAAGTTAAATCAATTTGGTTCAAAATTGGGTCATTTAGATCAAAATCTCCAAATCTCACTACTTAGCTCAAATTCAAACATTTGCCCTCTTTGCGCAGTGAATTTGTCAATTTTTCTGTGACTAATCCGTAAGTCAGATTTGTGCGAAACTTTTCAAATTTCATCTACACTATCTAAACCTTCACCAAAATATTTTAATTTCTAATTTTTGGACACCATTTACTAAGGTTTCCAAGTGCATTAACAGGGATTGTGAAATCCCGTATCCCCTGTGATAGGCAGTAAATTAGTGAATCGGTTGACCTACTTTCTAAATTCAGAACGGTTTGAGATTCCAACACATAATATTGCCATGTCTAGTGACCTCTCCACCGAATTTCAGCTCAAAATACCTACATTTGATCAGTCAACTAGTCTTCTACTTTTTTGTCATGTAATAGACTGTTCAAATGATTCAAACTTCCTATGGTTTTTAAGTGCTTGTTTACTCTTGTTCTAACATCAATTTGAGACTATTTTTCACCCTTTTTGTAAGGGTTTAGATCATAGAACTCTGATTCATTCAATCCTATCCAAAATAGCAAGTAATTATAGTCATAAACACTCTCAAATACATCTCTAAAACATAGCATGAATAAGGATTCTCTGAAAATTTTTCTAAGTCGTAGAACATCTAACTAACAGGACATATTAGCAAGCATAGAAAATCCAAACTAGAGAAGCTTATGATTCAAGATTTATACCTTTCCATAGTCCCAAGTATGAGGTTCAAAACGCCTCAGATCTTAGTCCAAACCAACACCTCTAGGTACTGCAAACACTGTCTCCAATTTGATCTCAAAGTCTATTTTTTGTCGAAACTGTTGAAATAATTGATCAAATAGTCAACTTTATCACTTTATAAAATATGGTTAGGACCTTAGATTCTAATTTCTACCACTTAAGATTGAAATACACGTAATAAGGAAGAAAAGACGTGGTTTTACCTCAAGAACGAACCCTTAACAACTTAGGAATTAACACTCCAAAGATTGGATCAAACTCAAGTTTTTCTGTTTTCTGGGTTCCTAACAGTGTTGAGTAGCACTGTTCTTGGTCGTTTCAGCTTCAAATGGTTTTGGGATTGGAGCAACTGCTCGTGAGATGTTATAGAGGGTGGCAAGGGTTTTCTAAAGAGCTCTAAATCACTAAAAACAGATACCAAATGAGAGAGATATGAATGGTTCAAGAGGAGTTGCAGAAAGTGAAAATGAGATTTCTGCTACAACCTTGACGACCAACACCTATTCGTGCTCATTTTCCTCTCTGGTGGTTGTGCATCTTGACCAAGGGCTTGGGGGTTCTTTGAGAGGGTTGTAAGAGCTTCAAAACGAGCTAAATTTCAGGAAAATCAGATGAGGAATGAAGGAGATATGAGCTCTTCAATGGGGGTTGCAGAAACTAAAGAATTCTGGAAATCTTGCGCAAATGTGGTTTTTATTGCATGCTGGGGTGGTTTGCATGGCAAATGAGAGTGCCACGAGTCCATCCATGTGGCCCCTGTGTTTCCATGCAACGTGATTAGTTGGCACTCTGTATTGGCCTGCTCAAGAGGTGGATTAGATGGATGAAACCTGGGGTTCAAAATCAGGTGTTTGCTGGTTTTCTCGCCTGAAAATTGCTAGAAAAATGAAGAAAATCCATCAGAATTTGTCAAAAACAAAGGAAGGGGAAATGGGTTGCATTGGGTCGGCCAGCTCGATCGAGCCGGCCCATGCGCCAGGCTCGGGGCTAAGCGTTTGGGTCATCTTGTTTGGCCCGAACCCACATGGGCCGTTTGGCCCATGCAGTTTTCAGCCCAAGTCTTGTGCTTCGGTCTGCCCAGGCCTGCCCTTTTTGTAATTTTTTTTTGGTATTTCTTACTTCCATTCCTCTTTGGTATATATATATAGACACACACACATATATACTTATTTTTCACCAATTTTTTCCTAAATTTATTTAATCTATTTTTCACTTCAATTTCTTCAAAAATCTCTAATTATACACCATTTTTATCATTTATACAATATTTTTTTCTAAAATTGAATAATTCACTCAAAAATAACATTTTTCTCTCAAAAATTCTATTAATTACTCTAAAAATTTTATAATCACTCCAAAAAATCATATTTCTCCAAAAATTATATTTCCTTATAATTTCATGTATTTTTCTCTTAAAATTGTATATTTTTTTTCAATTACTCTAATTTTCTTCAATAAATAATTTAAAATTAAGAAAAATTGAGAAAATTCATATATTTTTAATAAAATTTTTAGAAAATACAAGTATCGAACCCAATAATTTTTGTGTATCAAATCATGGGTCATCACAAACTGATTCATGGAACATGTAGACTTTCTCAAGATTTAATACCAACAAGTAGTCTATAATTTACTTAATACAAGGATTCACTGTTGGTGTTCCACATTAAGTCTTTTTTTACATCACAATCTTTCTTAATTTTTCACCATCAATCTATAGATCGAACTACCACAAAAGTTGAGTACTGTCACTACAATACATAGTTTTGGTTTCAAACACCCTTGTTCCAACAAAAAAAACACCTTTGCTAGTTCTTTAGCGTCATCTATTGGTAATAAACTAAGCATCTTTAATTCAAGAATCAACAAAATGGTTGGAATAATCTGTGGCTCATAAGTGAACACATATTCTTGCTAAATTTCTAGCAAGATTCAACCATCATAAATCACTTTTACGCATAACTTCAAAGCCTAGTCCAAAGAAAGGTTTTTACCTCAAATTCTTGACCTAATGTTGATCAAATTCTCTTCTTTTCCAATTAGTTTGCTTGCTTGATTCTTTACTTTGTTTTATAACTTCACAGTCTCTTTGATTTGGCTATGGATAGCCTTAATTTTAAAGCTCAAAACACACCTAGAATGTTGTTTTGAAAAGAAGAACAATTGCTAAATTTTAATTGTGGGACGTCAAAGGGAAGAGTTGAATTCAAATATTGGAATCTTAGTTTTGTTGTTTATTGATTGCCACCTCAATCCCAAATTCACAAGGTTGGAACACATCCTACTTTCATGACCAAGTGGCTGAGATCATCAGTCAAATAATAGAAGAGAAACGACCAAAATTCATGTTCATCCTAAAGAATTGACCGACTACCACAGTACTGCGTTTCACTACTGCAGTAGTTTGCTGATCATGTATTCTAGCTTTGCTAATATGACATCTGGGTATGTAGTATCTTACCCTAGTACTGCGGTTACCCTACTAGTCTACCTTGGGTATAATGGTGAGCTACCACAATACGAAGTTTTTTTTAAAATTTTTTTTGCTTAAACTTCCAACCATATATATTTGAATAATATAAATAAAAAAACTTTATTAATATACATTTCCAAATTTGAGGGTCGTTGCAACCTCACCTCCTGCAACACCCAAAATTTTTGAGAGAATTTTAAAAGAAATTAGATGAAATTACTTTAAATAATGAGAAAACTATGTAGAAAGGTTGTGAAATTCAATTATCAAATAATATCTCAAAAATTTATATGAAAATTGATTTAAATGAAATATTAATTGTCGGTAATTTTAATGATATAACAAAAATAACAAATAAGAATAAAGAAATATAGAAACATGAAGACATGGAATCTGAAATCATGCAAGAATTAGAAAATGGTGCAATTTTGATAACAGAAAATAGAAACGAAAAGAAATAGAAAATAGAAAAGAAAAAAATGTGGTCTTGCGACGAAAGACTGCGGTTTCCCAATTGGGGACCGCGATCTTGCGATATTCAAAATGCAAGACCACGCTTCCCAATTGGGAAATTGCTATCCTGCGATTGGGGTCCCCTTGAGGATTGAGGTCCTACTTTTGAGACAGTTACAATCCTACAATAGATTTCCCAAATGTGTTGTGCAAGAGAAGAATTGGAAAGTGCGGCTTGGTCCTTGTCTGCAAACTCAAATCTGCATGACGATCTATGTACACATAATGGAAATTAGAAAGTTTCTTATTGCCTGAGCGCACAAACCTGCCAATTCTTAGCCCCTAAAAATCTATATAAATGACTCACGTGCTCATATTCTCTTCATCCCAAAAAGAACTGATACATTTTTCTTGCTCTCTCTCTCTTTTTTTTCTGCTTCTCTCTTGACATTCTTTCTCTCTTATTGTGTTGTTTTAAACAGTAGTTGGGGGTTGAGGTTGCAGAATGTGGAAAAAATTTTGGATTACCATTTGGAAAAATTTCAAAGAGATTCAATTGAAGCTTCGAAAAAGTAATACTACTAAGGTAGAGATGATTTCTATCTTTTATTTTATTATTTTAATTTTAATAAGGCTTGCATGTGTGCTTGAGTTTTGAACATGAATGGTACATGCATATGATTTATTTGATTTGAAATGTCATAGATATGCATGATATTTAGAACATTGATACATGATGAACGCAAGAACTATGGTATGCAACATGCTCTTGAACACTGCTGAATGCCTTTTACCACGCTTACATGTTGTATGCCTATTTTAATCTATATATTGCATGATCTCTCACTAAAAAGAGATTAATAAAGACCTTAACCATATACCTGCACAGGAATGGGAATCGTCGTGGGTATTCCCCAACCTAAAGAGGATACAGAGGGTCTCGTTGAGAGGGGTTGTTAGTCAAGTGAAGATTTCATCTCGAAGATTGGGTTATGAATAGGGTAACTGGCCTACGGGGGCAACTTTTCTAGACGTAATGGAAAATATCGAGGAAGAAGCCCTTCCGACCTTAATATCAACTATAAACAAGAAATTTGTTTGAATCGCCTAATATACAAAAGTGTTTTGACATGATTGTCTTGTTTGGTTGAAATAATGACTTAAATATTGAGAATGATCCACTGAGCTTTGTGCTCACCCTCCTATTCTAACATTTCAGAAAATTAAAAGAACAAGGCTATGAGATAGTTTTAAACTCAAAGATTTTATTTTTTTTTTTCAATCTCATAAAGTGTTTAAGATGGGCATGTTGGCCCTAAGTCTTTTCTTGTAGACTTTTTAAGTCTTTTTACAATTTTAAAGTTATTTCCACTTTAACAAATATGAAGTTTTGTAACTCTTGAATATTTTATATCAATGAATGATATTCGATTATTTTAAATTTCACATTCAATTGTATGATGTTGAAGTTGATTTATTTCCAATTGTGTTTTATGGAATCCATTTTTATGAGTTGAGTACTCAGGGAGTCTTACAGAATTTGGGACATAGGAAGAAAGAAAAAAAAATAATGTGATGTGCATCGTTTTGCCTCGAGTGGCCCAAGGAACTTGTGAAATGCATGCGTGATAATAACGTGCTAGAGCACTAACTGAATAGCATACGTGGAGGCAGGGTGTTACACCTCCTTAGAGTCAATTTCATCCTCGAAAGTAGAGAATTACATTAGCATTTGTCATATTACATCAATTCCAAGAATTGTTTTTTCATGTATTCCTGATGCTCCTTTGTTTATTGGTCATCATGATACAATTGTCAATTTACCTCAATCATTGGAATCTGCTTATTTCTTAGCTTATTCACAGTACGATCCACAATTTATTGTGGCATTTCCTCAATAGAAGAAAACTCAGTCCTAATATAACTTTATCTCCAATATCAAACCAACATGGTGGAGATCACATGGCCTACCACACAATGCTTCAAATGGTGCCATGCAATACTTGATTAATAACTATTATTATATATCAACTCTCAAAGAACTAGGTGATCTTGCCAACCACCACCAAAATTAAGTATACAAGCTTGTAACATATCCTTAAGTATTTGGATCAATCGTTTAGACTACCCATTAGTTTGTGTGTGAAACGTTGTGCTCAGATTCACTCGAGTTCCCAACTATTTTTGTAATCTTCACCAAAAAAGAGACAAATCTTGCATCTCTATTCGAAAGAATAGATATTGGAACTCCAAGAAATCAAACAATCTCTGAAATATGCAATTGAGTCAACCATTCTACTACATATATACTGTGGATGGGTAGGAAATGTTCCAATTTCTCCATTTTATCTATGATGACCCATATTGCATGGTGTTCTTGACGAGTTTTGGTTAACCCCATAACAAAACCCATTGTAACATTTTCCTGTTTCCATTCGAGTATCAAAAGAGGTTGCAAAAATCCCTTAGGTTTTTGGTGTTCAGCTTTAATTTGTTGGCACACTCTACATCTCTACATATATGGTGCTATATCTCACTTTATTGTAGGCTACCAAGATGTATGTATCACATCCTAATATATCTTGTTTGCACTTGGATGAATAGTATATCTTAATCAATGCAACTCATCAAGAACGCTCTCTCAAGTGAGGATCTGCTAATACCCATAATTGTTTCCCAAACCTTAGTTCAACGTCAACATCCATTGACTACTCCACTCTAGAAGTGTGAGCTGCCTAAGCCTTAAACATATTATAATCTACATAACGAAGCTATCCCTCTATGATTTCATGTAATTATACTAGATGATCTTTCAACTGGACAATAATTTTGATTTTAGTTGAAACATCATGGATACTCAATAAAGTAATAAATTCAATCATTCTTTGCTCCTAAGACATTTGTCTAGCCATATAAGTAGTCTCAACTCATTTCTTGCTCAATGCATTAGCTACAATATTTGCTTTACCCGTATGGTGCTCAATGGAAAGTAATAATCCTTAAGTAATTCCATCCATCGTCTTTGTCCCATATTTAAATCTTTTTGAGAAAATAAATACATGAGACTCTTATATTTCGAATAAAGTGTAAACTATTCACCATACAAATAATACCTTTAGAATTGAGTGCAAAAACTACTATCGCCGTTTCTAAATCATGTATAAGGTAATTCTTCTTATGCACTTTCAACTATCTTAGAGCATATGCAGTAATCTTGTCATTCTACATCAAAAAACAACCAAGGCCTAACTTCGAAGCATTAGTATAGTTTTCCAATTCTTGGCTTGGTTCTTGTAACACAAGCATTGGCTTAGAAGTTAACCACCTTTTAAGTTCGAGAAACGCTTGTTCACTAACACATCCTTCTAGGTTAGCATAGTTAATGGTACAACAATTCATGAGAAATTCTTTACAAACTTTCTATAGATCCTAAATCCTAGAAAACTACAAATCTTAGTCATCGTAAGAGATCTTCGCTAGTTAATGATTGCTTCCACCTTTGTTGAATGTGACGACCCATGTTTTGGTGTGCAAAATTTTCGAGTACGATATATGCATTTTCAGAAATTTTTAATGGAAATACAATGATTCACATCAATTTTTCTCAAATTTATACTATTTATTGGAGAAATGAGAAAAATGGGAAAATATGTGAAATTAGAAGAAAAATGTAATTTCTTGAGGAAAATAATTTTTGGGATTAATTATGGAATTTTTGGAAAAATTATTAAATTTTTTGTGCAATTAATAGAATTTTTGGAAAGAAAATATAATTTTTGGTGAATTATTCAATTTGAGGAGAAAATAATGAAATAAATGAGAAATTGATGTATAATTGGGAGTTTTGATGAAAAAACGGTGAAATAACAATTTTTAATGATTTTAGAAAATAATAAAATAAAAATAGAAATTTTCGGATATATATATTGGTATATATATATAAATATATATAGGTGTGGGAAAGGAAATAAAAGAAAAAAAAACAAAAATCGGCGCACGGGCCGAATTCGGCCCGTATGCCCGACCCAGTCGCACTAGAGGCGCAGCCTGTTGGCTTGCGTGGACTCGGCCGACATGGGCCGAGCCCAGGCACGTTCAGTGCCTGGGCTTGGTGCCTGGGCCGGCCCAGAATGCCTGGCGGCCCAGGCGCCTCACCCTTCTTCTTCCACACGATTTGAATGGTTTTTGGGCAAATTTTCTACAATTTTGATGTATTTTCCAGCCAAAAAACCATGAGAATCCATGGTTTGATGACCCATGGTTTTGAGCATCCAATAACAAGTGCCAACTGGGCATTCAACATGAAGGTTTGGAGGCCACGTGGGTGGCCACGTGCCCTGTTCTCATGCCATGCAAGAAGCTCCCCATGCAACAAAACTCAAATTTTTGGTTAAGTCCCAATTTCCAACTCTTGCTCCCACCTTCCAGACCTTGAATCTCCTTCGTTTCTCATCCAAATCCAGTGATCTATAGCTTGTTTTGAAGCTGATACCACCCACTAAGAAGTCCCACAAGTGGTTTGCCCAATCTTGAAGCCATCTGAGACGAAAATCGTAGAGAAGAGGTGTTGTCCACAGAGTTCAACCTAGAAAAACCAGAAAAGTTGTCTTGAAGCCATCTTTGGAGCTTTGGTTCCTGGACCATTTCAAGTCCGTTTGGGAGGTAAAACCCCTCTTTTTCTTCCTTATCTTGAGTACTTCCATGTACAAGTGGTGGAAATCAAAGAATG
>JAJIYU010006747.1:0-20157 GCA_030144865.1 Tinospora cordifolia
GTGTGTCGCTTGTAAAGTAACTCGTCCCAACTCGCCAAATGGTTAGGTCCGCCATCCAAATATGGCGGTTATGTCCAAAACTCAAGGAATTGGGGGTTGGGGGTGTTACAAAAGATAATGACGAATGACTCAAAATAGATACGAAACACTCCCTGCATCAAGTTCATGAACATTGCTGGGGCGTTTGTCACACCAAACGACATGATTAAGAACTCGTAGTGTCCATAGCGAGTCCGAAAGGCCGTACATCCTCTTCCCTAACTCTCAGCTAATGGTACACAAATCTCAGATCGATCTTTGAAAACACAATGGCACCTCAGAGCTGGTCAAATAAGTCATCAATACGTGGGAGAGGGTACTTGTTCTTCACTATCACCTTGTTCACCTATCTATAATCGATACACAAACGGAGGTTCCCATCCTTCTTCTTCACAAACAATACTGGAGCACCCCAATGTGCACACTATGGGTAATAAAACCCTTACTCATCAACTCCTCAAGTTGGACCTTCAGTTCCTGCAATTCCTTGGGTGCCATTCGATAAGGAGGGATCAAAATGGGCTGTGTCCTCAGAATAATCTCAATGATAAAGTGAATCTCCCGTTTGGGAAGTAAGCCGGGTTAATCATCGAGAAACACGTCGAAAAAGTCTCTAACAACAGGAATCTCATCTATGCTCTACTGTGAAGGTCCCTTACTAGTGGTGATCATACTGGCCAGTGTATCTATGTCAGACTGTATCGCTATCCTACCCAGGGTCCTCGGTCTATCGGAAGCACTATCCTGGAAGGTGGCAATATGCTATCCTGGAATATGAAATACAACCCTCTTGGCGAAGTAGTTGACATAGGCATGATAAGTTGCTAGCCAGTCCATCACAAGTATAGCGTCGAATTCTAAGAACTCTAGTACTCTAAGGTCTACAAGAGTCTCGAACTCATCAAACCTCAACGTGCAACCCTCACAAATCAAATTGGGGTAGATCTATTTCCTGGCTGTAGTGCTCAACACGAGCCATGTAGATACTCTAACAGGTCTAAGTTCCAATCTATCTACGGCATGCCCAGAAAAAAAAAAGATAATGTAGATCCATCATCAATGAACACATAGATATATGTATCAAGTAAGAATATATTACCCTCTACTAGAGCCTTCGTCGCTTCGGAATCTGGGTATGTGATGGCCTGTGCTGTTTCTTGAGTAACGGTGATGGGTACACTGGAAGCTGGAATAGGCATAGGGCATTGATATCGTTTGTGGCATGGCTGACCACACTGGTAACACATAATTGGCCACCTCTGCTCGGTTTGGCCTCGACCCTGGCCTCCACCTCTGTCTCGACCTCCGCTTCGGCTTCCTTGCTGAGTCGATGGCTGTCCCACCGGCTGGTATGTCTGTCCTGGGGTGGCTGCGAGTGTGACTGCAGTAGTCGGCTGAATTTGTGCCCCTCCAGACTGTTCCTCTGAATACTGCCTCTTCCTATGAAATCTGCTTCCTTGGGACCCACCACGATAACCTCCCTGTGTTTGCGACTGTGGCTGTGACTGAGGCTGTGTCTGCACAGAGGCACTCTGTACCATTTGGGTGGTCGGAGCTTATCCCTGCCGTTTGCCTCAAACTGTAGTGCGTGCCTCCGTATGATCTCAAGAGTAGCCTCACTATACACCCTGATCAAAGCCTCGAGCCTCTATATAACGTCTTACCAAGCTAAATTGGAGGTGGCGCTGGTGGTACCAACTCTGGGGTCCTGCGCGGTCTCCTACGTCAAGGAGGCATCGTGGTCTGCATAAAACGTTTAATTTCCATTAGTTCCAAAATGAGCAGACCACGACTTCAGCCATTAAGGTGACTATCTCAAAGGAATAACCTAACCCACAAGGTTCAAGTCTCAATCTTAAAACTCACGAACGCTCTATGGCAGCCCGATTCCCCTCATGATATGTCTGTCCACTCTTAGTTGGTTCCTCTTTCTGTCAGTTAAAAGTTAGAAAGTTTTGTCTATACTCCCATTTTGCTACTCTAAGTCATTTCTAAGGGTATTTTCTTTTTGTATTTCTACGATTACTCTGAGATTCCCCTAGGTTAATAACAATTGTTATTTCTCAATTGGAAAAACCTTGGGCTCTGATACCAACGCTATTGGGACCCCTTTCCTAGGGCGAAGGACGAACCGACTGGCACAGTATCCAGACAACCCTGCCCGCAAGCCGAGCTTGCCAAGACACTATTAAGCCTCATCTTTCAACACCACACCACACATTATCAGAGTAATCATAGGGAATGCAGAAGAAATTTAACACATGAACACCAATAAAACTTAATATTTACCAAAATGGGTCATTAAAACATATGTAGCAACAAGAGTGACTAATCCATTATATACAAGTTTTGCTCACCCTTATACATAGTTTCTAAACCTCAAAACACACAAAATTGCAAAGAAAACCTACTAAAACAAAAGAGAGAGTGCAGCTCTAGGTGATGACCACTCCCTTGCCTTTATCTATAACTGAAGGACCTGAAAAGTTAGAGAGTGAGCCTAATTGTCCACGCGGCTCAGTGAGTAATGCAGTCTAATTTTTAACTTAAAACAAGCATTCTACAATGAAATACATGCCATGAATGCATGAACTATAACATTATGCGAGTGAATGCAATAGTGAATTCAATTTTAATTTATAATGCAATTGTGCAGCTTCATTTCAAAATAGTTAAAATAGTGAAAACGTTCACCAAGGCTCTCACTAGCCCCCCTCAAGGCGATTAGAAATCTACTCGAGCGAATTGCAGACAGTTAGACATATCGTGTCGGCTCGATTAGGACTTATTGCCCTTGCCATCAATCGTAATGACCCAATCAGGACTTATCGTCGTTGCCTTACCGTGGTGACCCGATTAGGACTTATTGTCGTTGCCTTATCGTGGGCCCAATTAGGACTTATTGCCATTGCCTTATCGTGGGTCTAATCTAGAATTATTGCTATTGCCATCAATCATAATGGGCCCAATCTGGACTTATTACCGTTGCCATCAATCGTGGGTCCACAAAACCCCCCTCAGCGGGCATTCTGTGCTAGGTGGTCACTATCGAGGTCATATGAATGACCGACACAACTTGCCCTAACCCTATACCTTTAGACCTCGAGATTCGGTGCACTTTTTATTTAAAACTCATTTAAAGGATACATATTCATTACAATATGTAATACCATTTTTACAAATGCACAGAATAACAAGCTTTAAGAAATAAGTTAGAAAGCACTACTCACAAGGATGTTCTGCTCCCGACGCTCCTCTCACGATTAGTTGCGTCCCGTTAATATTTGGTCTTACGAAATTGACGTAACTTCTTAATAGTAACATAGGACATGGCTCACTCTAACTCTACATCATTGGTCAATTAATGGATTGACCTAGTCAAAGGTAGTCCATCTATGTTAGTTCAACTTGCCTTAAGTTGCTAAGTCAATTTGATTGACCTTGGTCAATCTTGGTCAACCCTAGTCAACCTATCACTTGCTGACCTAGCTGGTCAACAGAGTCCCAAATGGTCAATTCTGGTCTTCATAGAGTCAATTGGGCCAAAAGGGGTCAACATTCCCAATTCCCTTCACTTAGGCACAACATTAGCTTATGGCCCTATCTGTGCAACCATTTTCTCGATTTTGCTGCAGGTAATCCGTACATCGAATCTGTGCCAAAACTTGCAAAATTGTTCTATACTTCCTAAATCTTCGCCAGAATTTTGAGTTACAATTTTTTGACATCATTTACTAGGGTTTCTAGGTATAACAATAGAGACTGTACAAATCCCGTATACCTTGTGACAGGCAGTGACTATTTTCCTGAATTGACCTATCTATCCATATCGGAATGCTTTGAAATTTGGTAGGCGACTTCTAGACACACTTAGGGATCAGCTCAATCTACCAAGGTTTGGTCAGTTAATTTCATCTTAGAATTTTCAGCCAGATTACAGGAAATTTCTGGGTTCATAGTTTCTACTATCTCCCTAGTATTCATTCTCCCATTAAATTACAATTCCATGGGTCATTTCTTGTGTCTAATTGTAGCATATAGGTCGTAAAACATTCATTAATTAGGAATAATTCGAATCAGTAACATGCAATACTAAAATCATGCCTATCATTCCATCAATTTCTCTGCTGCATTCTAAAAGAACACAAGGAATTGTTCTAAGTCCAAGCACTCTAACAAGCATGACATATTTGTAAATGCAGCAAATCATATTCACAAAGGCTCAAGGTCAGATCTTTATACCTTTATGGAACCTCTACTATGGGGTCTAAAACTCCTCTGGTTTCAGTCTGAATGGGTGCCTTTAGGTGTTGCAAATATAGCTCCAAATTTGGTCTCAAATTGGTTTTTGTCGGCACTGTTGCAACAGTGAAATCACACAGTTAACCCTAGTGACTCGTAACACGTATCAAATGTTTCAGTTTTTGGTTTTTATCACTTGGACACTTGAATACACATGATAAGGGGTAGAATGGTGGATTTTACCTCAGGAAGAGTCTGGAATAGTCCAGGTCTGAGCCTTCTTATAGTTACTCCAATTGTTTCTGTTACACAGTTGTAATAGTGAGTAAGTGACCAACTTTAATGGTTCGAAAATCATGTGCAAAGCCTTATTTTTCATTCTCTAACACTTGGAGGTTAAAGTACTATGAAAATGAAGAGGGTGGAGAGTTTGACCTCCAAAATAGACTGGGAATGACCAAAGATTTGAAGCTCCAAAAGTGGCTTTATACAGACTTTCTAGTTTTCTGGGTTTAAACCTTGTGAATAGGACTTCTTCCCAGGGTTTTCAGCTCCAAACACTTCTAGGATTCAACAAATGGCTTGTAGGACTTCGTAGATGGTAGTATAAGCTTCAAAACAAGCTATGGTTCACTAGATTTGGCCAAGAAACGAATGAGATTCAAGCTCATGAATGTGGCTACAAAAATCTGGAATTTTCTGGACTTATGCTCAAGGAAGGGATTTTGTTGCATGGAGGGTGCTTGCATGGCAAGATGGGGGTGACATGTGGCCATCCAGGTGGTTCTCAAGCTCCCATGCTGGATGCCTAGTTGGCATCCTTTATTGGCCACAATTGAGGATGTGAGTTGATGGCAAAACCATGGATGCATTACCATGGATTTCCATGGTTTGGTAGCTGGAAAAACCCAGAAAATCACCAAAAACTGCCAAAATTTGTTAGAAATCGAGCATAAATGACAAGGAAAGGGGAAAGGGGCCCCTACTGGGCACGTGGGCCGGCCGGACCGTGGGTGCTTAATGTGAGAATAATATCTTAGTTCAAAGAAAGTTGAATATACCACACAACCATTCACTATCACATTCAGACAAATACGAATACAAGATTCAGAAAAGTGTGATGTACCTGGTTCTTAGTATTTACGGTCATGCTGTTGGGAGAGGATGAACACTCGCTCTCCATTGTCATAGTGGAAATCGCAAGTAAATGAATAACTGAATCGAAAAATGAAACGAAGAAGACAGAGAGATTAATGCACAAAAATGGACTAAAACTGAATCGAAAACTGATTCGCAAATATGTATGTATGTATCTATATATATATACACCTTTTATTTTGTTACTATACACTTTTTAACATGTTATTCTGGTATTATACACCTGCAGGAATATCAATACATTGTTAAACCTGAAGATAGATACTCAGCCAAGGTTGGGTGTTGGATAGATTGCAGCAACAAGCACATGATGCATCATAAGCACTATGTTTACTAAAATTATATGATATGTATCTATATATCTCATTTTACCTTCCCATCATTCATTATTGACTCCAGCAAGGCATGCATTTTTTTTAGAGGAAAATTGGTGATTCTGGTGACAGCAATTGCTTTCAATTGCAATGTTATTATGCTTAAATACGAATATGTACATGTATGTATGATTCGCACTGGTTAATAGGAAAATTATATTGAATGAATGATTTGGTATATTTAGTTAAACTATGATTTGCATGTTTAACTGCACTGATTATTTATGTATTCTTTGCAAAATATATGTTAATTATATAATTGACATACTAAAACTATATTTTGCAAAGAATACATAAATAATCAGTGCAGTTAAACATGTTACTCATAGTTTAACCAAATATCCCAAATTATTCATTCAATATAATTTTCCTAATTTTTTGTATTAACAGTGTAAATCATACACACATGTACATATTATTCGTATTTAAGCATAATAACATTTCAATATAAAGCAGTTTGCAGTCACTGGAATCACCGATTTTCCTCTAAAAAATGTGCCCCTTTCTGTAGTCAATAATGAATGATTGGAAGGTATAATATCATATATAGATACATATCTTGATGCATCATGTGCTTGTTGCTGCAATCTATCCAGCACTAGTTATGTCTTAAATGCTTTAGAAAGTACCACCAATGAGCAAAAATTCAGAAAGTACCATAAGAGATGCATGAACAAATATTTTCGTGATCTACTAGAGTACGAAGGATGGATAACTGACATTTGCATTGCTAATTGGAGATCATGAAAAGCAATTGACAATACTTGAAGACAAAAAGAAAATATTAGAGTAAGAAATCTATGATTTTCAAGGTTTAAAGTTTTTTTGTAACTTTTACCATATCTTCATGTGCTTTCTCCAAATTGGAGTAAAACCATAAATGAAATAAGTTGATGGTTTGTTCAATGCTTTAGATACTACAATGTTTTTTTTTCTTATAGCATACAGGCTTGTATCTGGCATTTGAGTTTTCCCGGTTAGTTTCTGTTTTCAATGATTTCGACTTGTTTTACTAGTTTAATTATTCCATGTACAAACATCATGTGTCTTAGAACATCCCCATTGAATGGTTGGATCCTTGGATCTATAGCTTCCTTGGAATTTTCCAAAGTCATTTTTTTTCTGCTTGAATTTGTAGTCAATCCTTGGTAATTTGAGGATATTTTTGGAAAATGGATAAGGAAAATGCCAAATTTGGGTCCTTTTATGAGCTGTTGACCTTTGTAGATACTGGAAAAAATCCTTCTGTTGATGATTTATATATATATATATATATATACACCATGTTATTTGTATATCATGCATAAATATGGACAAGATTAATGTTATCTTGTCCATGGAAGAGAAAGTACAACACAATTTTTGAACTAATAGGCTAACCTCAAGGGAAAGTATAGCATAATACTTTAACTCTTATTCTTATTTTATTTGTTTTAAATTAATCTAATTAAGTTTAATTTTTTTATGTAGATATATATTGAGTTGCTTTAACTGTCACAGTTGCTCTTTAGCTTTTATTCTTATTTCTTAAAAAAATAATTAATCTACTTAAGTTCATTTTTTTTATGTAGGTATATATAAGGATTGAAACAATGGAGAACTTGAGTTTATGTGCTTGGATTGTGTATCAAGATAAGACGTGATGATCCTTCAAGAATAATTTTTTCTTATAAAACATTTTATTTTTGCTTATTAGGATTAATAACGATAAGTAGTGTAAATAATAATTATACTTTTTGATGGATTGTATATATGTTTGGTGCTATAAAATTTTTTATTCTTAAGTGATACGAATAATGCGCGCATATATATATAATATGTACTTTAATTTTGACTGAATAATGCGTATATAACAAAAGAATAATTCATGTATAATGTGCATCAATAGTGGTATAATGTAAGAATAATTTCACAATAATTTGAAGACAAACGAATAATGCGCACATATATATATATATATATATATATATACATAAAATATGTACCTTATTTATGACCGACTAATGCAAGTATAACAAATGAATAATTCATGTATAATACGTCTAAATAACAGTACAATGTGAGAATAATTTCATAATAATACGGGGATAAACGAATAATGCTCGCATATAATTTCGTAAGGTATATTGACCAACTGAACAAATTTTATACGTGCATTATTCGATTGTTACCGCTATATATTCATACGCGCATTATTCGATTTTTATCCCTACATTATACCACATTTCGCGGGTTGTATATACAATTATTCATGCATTATTCGATCGTTATCGCTAGATTTTTATATGAGCATGTTTTGATCTTTATCCCTACATTATACAACATTTCACAGGTTATTTATACCATTATTTTTCCATTATTCGATTGTTATTGCTAAATTTTTATACATGCATTATTCGATATTTATCCCTACATTATGCTATATTTTACCCGTTATATACATACCATCATTTACGAATTAATTTTTTGATTGTTATCGCTAGATTTTTATACGCGTATTATTCAATCTTTATTCTTATATTATACCACATTTTACATGTTATATATACCATATATATTATTCACGCAATATTCGATCAATATTCCTACATTTTGATATGTGCATTATTTTAGCGTTATACCTACATTATACCACTATTCATGGGTTATACCATTATTCATGCATTATTCTATCGTTATCCCTACATCTTTATACGCACATTATTCGATCGTTATGCCTACATTATACCGCTATTCACAGGTTATACCATTATTTACGCATTAATGGTATTATATAGGTATAGCATATATATGAATAACGTATGTGTATAACGTAATACATTTACAACGGTCGAATAAACGTTGTTATAGACGGTTATAAACAACGTTCAAGAATGAATGTTGTAATACCTTACGCTCTTTTAACAACATTCGACTAACGAACGTTGTAGAAGGTGTCATTTGACAACGAGCAACTACGATTGTTGTAATAACATAGAACAACGTTCGTCTGTTCATTATAATGGCTTTTTCAACAACGTTTCCTTGGTGAATGTTGTTGTACACCTTTTATATAAGCGATTTGACACCACACATTTTATGAACGTTGTTATATGCCTTCTATTACAACGGTCGTTGATGCACGTTGTCAAATTGATGTTGTTGAATCATCAACTTTTTATAGTGATAGACTATAATTTGGAAAAATAAATAAAATATTAGTTGAGGAAATCGTTAGTGGTTTAAAATCGAAGATTTGCTTGAGATAGAAAACTTGAATATCGGTTGACTGGAAGAAAAATAAATAAATAAAAGTATGCAATACTCGCGTGAGCGCGATAGTGCGAGAGGTGCGAAAAACAAATGAATGAAATTTAACATTGATTAAAAAAAGAGATTTCCAAAACTCTCGTGAAGAATAACGAATTAGCAAGAATGAAGAAGGATCTGGAAATTTTTGGTTGAATGGGGTTTTGCTAGATTTTGGGCGTGACAATAGACTAGTTGACTGAAAAGAAAAAAACATAATAATAGATTTTTGGGCGCTTCGTTTTGGAAAAATAGTAGGAACCAAACAAAAAAACATTGAAAACTTGTTTTGTAAGCTTTAGGGCCAAAACAATGAATTGAAAAAAAGAAAAATAAAAAAATTCTAGAAATTTTTGGGTTTGTGGCGTTCATGGTTTGGACGGACAACAAAAAAAAAATCTAAAAATTTTGGAATGATGAAGAATTATCTGAGAAATGGTATTTGGAATGAAATGAAGAAGACAAACCGAAAATTGAAGAAGGTGATTTTATCATGTTGATTTTGGACGTTGAATGGGGCAGACAATAAGAACAAGAAGAACAAATCTAGTTTTTGGATTTGAAGCAAAGAAAGAAAATTTCAAAAAAAAAAAGAAAAAGAAAAACCAAATCTAAAAGATTGTTGCTGTTGTTGTTGGTCTATGAAAAATGAAGACGAAGAAGGGTGAAACAAAGAAAAAAACCAGCAAATTGGTCATTGTAGCTGTTGGACATGAAAGATAAAACAAGAGGTGTGTGTATGTATTTTGGCCGTGGAAAGGATGAAGCAAAGAAGAAAACCAGCAAGCTGGTTGTATCAGCTGCTGAACGTGGCCGTGAAAGAGGAAGATGATGAAGAAAAGCCAGCAATGTACTGGTTGTGATGGTTGTTATTGTGGCTGCCGAATCTTGGTTGTGAAGAGGTAAAACAAGGATGAAAGATCAGCAAATGTGCTATAGTTTGGGCGTAATTTCAGATTTGGAATTTTGGCCATTTTTGGTCATGAAATTGTGAAAAAAACGAGCAATTGTGTGTACGTGCTGCAGATGCGTCTTGGTGGCTGTTGGTGCATGAAAAGAGAAAAGAGTGATGAAGATGAAGAAACTGAAATGTGATAGGCAGCTGCAACAATTTGCGTGAAGAAGAAAGTGTGTTGCATTCTGTGTGTGACGAAGAAGAAAAACTAGAACTACTGGTGTGTTGTTGCTAGTGCACGAAACAGAACGAAGAAGCGAAGAGGCGTTGGCTCGCGCGACGAAGACGATGAGTGATGCCCAAGTTTCGAACTTGAATCTGAGAGGTATATTTTTTATTTTAAAATTTTAGATAGTATGAAATTAATTATTTTTTTTTGATCATAGATGTGAAAAAAAATGAAAATTTGAAAATTAAAGGCTTATTCAATATTTTAGTAGAAATATTATTTTTGATGCTTGTGATTTGTGATTAGTAATTTATGATTTATGAGTTCTTATTTCAATTTGTTTTGTCTAACTATAGAGATTCTATGAACACATTGGAAAGTTATTTTAATCTTTTGAAGAAAAAGATTTTGACAAAAATTTTTAAGTAACATTTCGATTCTTAACAGGCGACGACCCGTACGTGAGGCATCTCCGCCCTAGACCCATAGAAAGTGACGGGAGGTCCGATTGAGAGTCAGGGTGTTGCAAGCTACAACCATAGCTCTAATACCACTTCGTGACACCCCGACCTCAGGTCCAAATTCCCCGGAATGGATCATCGGGTAACCTTCCTCCGAGGACCGGAGTAGTCAAATTTCCTTATTTCCTGTTCCCTGTTTTCCTCTTGGAATGTAGTCTATATGCACGCATGACATGAACAGTTTAAATAATTCAAAGCAACGGAACAAATCTCAATAATGGAAATGAAATACCCTACATGTACTTCAAAATATGAAAGTCCTGTTCAAGTCCAAAACTTAGAAATAAAAAGCAGAATTATCAGTTACAACAAAAATTTAGGCGCCTGCCTGGTTTAATAATTACATCAGAATATATCCCTAAACAAAATAAAGTTAATCTCCCAGATGTTCTTCATGTGTTGCTTCAAAACCTGTGAAATCAATGTTTATGGTTCCTGTGGGTACCTAAAAAATAAAGATTAAATGAGATCAAAAGCCATTGGGTCATTCCTACACATCACTAGCGTTGTAAATATCAAATCCAAAACATGCAAGCACTTTCAAAACATTAGTCATTTTCACACAATAGATTGGTTTGTTGTGACCTAAGTCCAAAGGAAACAATCTCCTAGTATTCCCCAAAGGTTCCAGAATGCCATGATACGCTAGGTTCAACCGTATTTCCCAATTAGGTGTATGCTAGAATTCCCCAGCCATACACAAATATCACATCAAGTCTAATTGCGTCAAATTTGAAGTACACTGCATAGCGATACTTGAGGGCCCATTGATCATAATCAATCATCAATCAATCATTAATCAATAACATACATAGAGGTTCAGATACACTACACAACCATGCCTGATGCATTTAGGTACATTACAATTCCTCAGCCATACCCTTGGAATCCACTACCTCAGAGACAAATAATACCTAACAGTTATTATTCATTTCTAATGACTCTTAACTTCATAATACAGTGTCAAAGCGGCGCTACCTATGATGCGTCTCTAGTTGTTCACTGCAGGGAGACTTCAGTGCGCTCAGTGACTACATACATCACATTGGCAATGGTGTTTTAAAGTCATTTATCTTCTTTTAGGTTATCAATCAATTAAGTCATGTCATCACAATATAACATTCCCAAATAAAATCTCATGAAATAAAATAGAACCGATAGAAATCAATGAAATGCATAAATAGCAATTAATCCAGCATTAAATATCGTCATTCAATCCATTCAAGCCCATCAAGATAGAGACATGCATATAGAAGTTTTAAATTATCAAACAACCATGTTTTGAATTTAAAATTTAAATAATATGAGTGAGCAAGGAAATCCTGCCTACCTATGATTAATGGGTTTCCTTTACATCACTCGTCGCTAGAATTCGCTTCTAAAACTCAAATCTTCAATTCAAAAATATAAAATAAATTCTCCGAATCTCCACAACCCCCAGAACTTCTATATTCATTATCCACTCATCCACAACCATATCCAAATAGAACATTTGTAATCACAAATAATTATTTTTAAGGATGTTCAGGTTTTAGAAATAAAACCTATTAATTATGGGCTCCCAAACACCTTAATTTATATTTTGGAGCTCTGCGAATAGTTCAACCTATTCTTTTCATCTCCAATAAATTTAATTAATTTTTTTTCAACTAACTATAACTCAAAATAAATAAAAATGAGCTATTATACCTCTCTGCTTCTAATTTTTAGTTCAAAAACCTTCCAGATGATTTACAAAAAATAATTTACAATGATAAATATAAATATAATAATTAGATATTGCACATGTGAATTTCTTATAAAGAAAGAGGCTTCTAAATCGTATTATATTTTATTGTATCTTATTATTATTATTATTATTATTATTATTATTAGTATTTTTATAATCCCATTTAGTCAATCATTCACCAATATTCTAATTGATATCCAAAATTTACGACTTTGGTAGTGATGGATACAAATTTTCATTCTCTATATTTTCTATACCTTCCAGTTAAACTTTTATTGGGGGTTTAACACCATCAAAAGCCTATTCAAAGGTTATAAAACTTTGGGTATTTATTTTAAAATCTACAAGGCAAATTAACACAATCTAACCACATATTTGGGATTTACTCGTCTTCAGGAGTTTTTTGGTATAACTTTTACTAAGTTTTACTCATTATGAGAAAATGTCTCAATTTTGGAACAACTATGAAATACCCCCCACAGTCAAAATTATACCCCTAGGATCTTATACAGGGCTTAATTAGCTTTTTATAACTAGAATTAGAGAAAATTACTTACCTATGCGTTGAATCTGGCAAAAAATCGAATTTCCCTTTTTTTTTTTCCTTTTTCTTCTTTCCCTTATTCGTTCAGACAAGGTTCTGGAAATGAAATAAAAAGAAGGAAGATGATTGCAATTTATCACCGCCCCATTGGGATTTTTTAAAATAATTCTATAATTACCTCACTTTTCTAAATTATTTCCACAATACCCTACTTTGATATAGTTATCAACATACCCCACTTTGATGTAAATATTCCATAAATACCTACTTTTTGTATTACCAAAGTAACCCACTTTGACAAAAATATTCCCTAAATATGGTACTCTTTATTTAGAATCATAAACTTCTTCCATATATAATTATAAATATGCCCTACTACTATATTTTCTTTATTTTCAATCCATTTCCAATTCTTTTTTCTTCAATCTCTTAATACATTATGTTTTATAATTATTTTAATTTAGTTAATTTATACATGTCACATGTATTATTAATGTATATATATAATTACACACATATATTTGCACAATCCATATAAATACATGTATATATATACAATTATTTTCATTTTTTTCTTGATTCTTTTATATTTTAAAATTTTATTTTTGACATGTATGCATTATAAAAATTTGGGTTATTACACTATGTCCGAAGACCAATTAGTTGTCGCAATCAGCTCGGGTAGGGACACCCACGATGACGCCCAATGGCCGGTCATCGCCCTGGTACGTAGAATTATTAAATCTTAATTTAATCTTCTTTAGTTGCACATTCGATTCTAATTCATACATAGTGAACAAATGTACAATTCAAAGTAAGTTAATTAGATACATTTGATCATTCATGGAGATCAACACATGAACCTCTATCTATGCATGTTATAGCACAAATAACCATACATCATGAACACACATCAAGTCATTCCAAACAAGATCAAATCAAAATTGCCTTAGTATGCATCTAAGTGCTCATTAAAATTAAATATACGTCATGCTTTGCACTCAAAGTTTACATAAGGCTAGGGAGTACGAAAATCACACCCACATTTGTGTATCTTCTTCCCATTTGCTGTCACTTCTCATCGCACGAGTTTAGACCTTTAATCCAAAAGATTTTGATAATTAGTTAATGTGATTCTAATGCATTCAATGCATAATCAAAATCATCCATTTATGCCTTTTACATATGTGTTCCCGGTGTACTTAAAATTGGAACGAGAATAAGGAAAAAGACTGGGTACGCAACGAGCTATCGCATGTTGCAGTAGCTGGAATCCATGACATGTGTTAAACATCCCAATACACAGACATTAGGCTTAAAACACATATTTACTCAAGGAAAACGATTTACACTTAAGAAAAATGATTTAAAATGCTAAGAATGCAAGATCTCAAGTGGGGTTTCGTGATTTACCTTAGCACAAGACGTTTCCAAACATGCTTCAACTCAGATCTGCCCTAGTGATGTTGCTCTTGGCGAATCTAAGCTTGAGAATGGTAGAGAATGGGTTGAATACGCTCAAACCACCCTTAGAACTCAAAAGAAAGGTAAGAAACGAGATTGGAACGCTCAGTGAGGGTTTTAGAGAGAAAACTGTGATTTGCGGCGGATGAAAATCTAGATCTAGGGTTTTGTGCAACATTTCGTTTTATAGAAATCAACAAATTACCATGATCATTGTAGGATTACAGTGGTTATTGTGATTACTGCGTCCCTAACCATGATTATTAGGTCGATGTAGTTGCTCGTCTTTAGGTTTTTCTCCCATGATTACTGTACTCGCTTTGGAATTATTGCAGTTAGATCACTGTAAATAGGGTGATGCATTTTGTAACACCTCGGCCCCCAGGTCTCGCAAGTTCTCTTAGGCGCGCTCGGAGAAGGCACGCCTGCTCGACTAGGGAAGCCGCCGCCGCATCATCCTCTGAGAGCCGGAGCGCTACTGGATTTAGTCTCACTCTATTTCTTTCTTTCCATCTCTTTCTATCTTTCAGATGATAATAAAAATCAATTTAAAATAGACATGAATTTTTTTTTTCGAAATAAAACCTCTATTTACACAAATTGGATCAATGGAATTTCAAGTAAAATAATAAATTGCAAGTTCAAATTTAAACAAATTAAAAATCTCTAAAATAAATTCAAAACATTTAATCACATATAAAATTCTTAGACCAAAAAGAAAGAAAAGAGGCACATGCCTAGCTCAGATTTAATACAAGGAATGAGAATTAGTACAAAACATAGTAACAACCTCCTTAGTGGGGTTTCAAAGATATCGAGTCTTCCGTGGTGTCCATCAACTCGTGTTGTCTCAAAAATCACCTGAAAAAGAAAGGGGGTGAGCTCAAGAGCCCAGTGGATCATACCTATACATCAGTAGCATTATTTAAACCAGAAAAACAAAACATGTAAACACTTTCATTACCTTAGGCATTTCACACAATTAATTATTTTGTTATAACCTAAGGCTGAAAGAGTCTATAACCCTCTCGGTAAGCCCCCGTGGTCTGGGAGGGAATCCAGGTACGCTATACAGCTATACTGTGGGGACCATGGCCTAAAGAAGGGGTAACGCTCTACGACCATTACCATCTTTCGAAAACCATGTTAGCTGTCACAGTTAGCTCTCTAGTGGGGTACCTACGATGATGTGCTTAAGGCTCGTCCATCGCAAGGAGAGTCAAACATTTAAGAGTCAAGCATTTAATTTAGTACCCTATAATTTCAATCATGATGGATCACATCTTCCATTTATCATAGATAATCAATCAATAACCTATTCTTATGTGAAATCAAAATCTCAACACTCCCCCCATTTTCCTCAGCATTTTGATACTGCAACTTATAATAACTATCATTTATTTTAAACCACCAATACCCTTTCACATTTTCGTGCTGTTGTGACTCTAGGTGCATTGTCTCTAGGTTCTTGATTTGTCTTAGTGGTTTAAGAGTTTATGTGTCTAAGTCAACAACATTTTGTTTATTTTTGGATACATGAATTCGGGTAACAATACTCAAAATAATATACTATATATTAATCGTGCAAGCACACAACAAACAATGTACACTGGCATAATGGAATCCTAAGTTTCCATCTGTGCTTAAGCCTAGACTTCCACTAAGAATTTCCATCATGGCTAATATACTTTTGCCAAATCCTGGTCTCCATGGATGACGCAAGACCCATCGTACGCGACCATTCCAAACCAGTAGAATGCAGTGCGTGCAAGTTCTTCCAAAGAGTGCGTTCATTGCCCATTACAATTTCGCAAGTGTCTCACTCCTTAAGGCTGACGCAAGACCCACCATACGTGACAATCCCATACTAGTGGAATGCAGTGCGTACAACTTCTCCCCAAGAATCAATCACTTATCATACATGGTCCGTTAATCTCCAAATCTAAGATTCTTCCATACCCCCAAATCCCTATGTGTCCCATACCACATAGAGACCAAAGATACAAGATCCTCCCAATCTCGAGTCCTGACCAAAACAAGTGTATTACGTACATATCATCAGTCTCTAACTTATGTCATAAATGCTTTTATTTACTCTTATGATCCACTGTGCCTCCCTGACAACACCTAGTCTCTAACTAGACCTATGATCTTAATACTTGGTTAGTTGATTCGCCTATTGAATCACCAAGTTCAAACTCTATCTCACTTTTATATGATGCCATCGCTCCCAAGTTTTGGACTTTTTTTTAATAGAGCTGAACCTGCAAGGCCACTATCGAAGTAGAGCTCAACCTACAAGGCCACTACAATACCTTCGTCCTACTGCGACTATTAACACGAGCACACTAATATCACCAAAATATTTTCTAGACTTATATCCATCTAGTAGATGGATTCTACTCATTTTATCCACTTTTCGAAAGTTAAATCTAGTAGAAATTCTTTTCCAGTGAAAATCAAATCCGGTGAAGTTTTCATGTCTGTGAAAAGTTCTGTTATGATAGAATCAAATTCATTTTGTGTAAATTTCAACCCAGTAATTTTACTAACTGGACTCTGATACCAGCTTTGTAACACCTAGCCCCCAGGTCCTATGGGTTCCTTCGGACTACTCGCTGAAGCGCCTGTAGGCCCGCCTGTAAGTCACTTTCATCTAAAAAATATAAGGATAAGGCTTGCGCTTGAATTGAAATAGCGCACGAGGAGAGGGAGAGTCATGCCCATTCTCTCTTCGGGCACGAGCAGGAACATCCAAATTTTAGACTGAATACATGTACATGATGGAACGACATATCAAACAAATACCTGATCCGATTTTATCTGCTACCTGTAGAAATAGTTGATCGACAGCATAACAATTCATTCTTGTGTGTAGCGCGTGGGGTCATGTCTCCCGAACGATCATAGTACGACTGCTCATCTAATATCAAATCAAATGGTGGATTTCACTTCCCTTTCCCCAAACCATAGCCGAAAGGGATAGGGTATCTACAGAAGAGAGAGTATGGGCCCTTACCCTTAATTGAGTTTAGACGCGGCTTGAATGACAACTTGTATTAAGCATGCTTATAGAAAACTCACTCTTTTTCCATGACAATAGTCACGACTATAAAAGGCGGGGCGGTAAGCTCTCTATCAACAACAGGGGGGCTGTTCTCCTTTATCAACTCAAAGGAGCTAACACGTGAAACACTCTGCCTGGGGAGTATGGTTGCAAGACCAAAACTCAAAGGGATTGACGAGGGCCTGCACGAGCAAAACCTACCAGCCCTTGACATATGAACAACAAAACCAGTCCTTAATGGGATGGAACTGACTTTTATACAGGTGCTGCATGACTATCGTTAGCTTCTGTCATGAGATGTTTGGTCAAGTCCTATAACGAGCGAAACCCTCATTTTGTGTTGCTGAGACATGCGCCTAAGGACAAAGTCTTTGCAATCGAAATGAGTCGAGGAGCTGAGTGACGTGCCAGCGCTACTAATTGAGTGCCATCACATAGTTGTACTATCAGTCAGAAGGGAGCCGACGCCTTTTGAAGCACTCTCTAGTGTGAACCACAACTACAGAGCGCGCTAGTGCACTCTAGCTTTCCCTTTATGAGTAAGGGCTTAAAAATGCCTTGCGCTAGACAAATTTTTGGCTATATCTTGCAGGTGATGATGACGTCGAGTTGGTGGCGGAGGAAAACTAGGCATTTAGACGAGCCACCCGGTGGTGTGGTACGTAGTGGGTTTAGTACGCCGCGCCAAAATAGCTTCGAAACAAATAAAAGGGTGCGTGCTGCACTCACGAGGAATTGCCAGTGATATACTGGAGGAAGGTGGGATAACGTCAAGTCCGCATGACCCTTATGGGCTGGGCCACACACATGCTGCAATGGCAATTACAATGGGAAGCAAGGATGTAAGGCGGGGCAAATTTGGAAAGATTACCTCAGTTCGGATTGTTGTCTGCAACTCGGGAACATGAAGTTGGAATTGCTAGTAATCGCGGATCAGCATGCCATGATGAATATGTACCCGGGCCCTGTACACACCGCACGTCACACCCTAGGAATTGGTTTCGCCTGAAGCATTGGACCAATGATCACCCATTCCTTGTGTGTATCACTAGTGCCACAAAGGCTTTTGGTGGTCTTATTGGTGCATACCACGGTGGGGTCTTTGACTGGGGTGAAGCCGTAACAAGTTAGCCATAGGAAAACCTGTGGCTGGATTGAATCCTTCGTGACGGAAATGCCTTCTTCCATGGACCAGTAAGCAGAACAAGCAACGGCTAGCACTCAAGCCAACAATCTATGGATTAAGCGCCCATCTTATTAGTAGTAAAGGCTTAAGAATAAGCAACTGCTGAGCGCTTTAATAGGAGAAGGCGGTTTATTACTAATAATATAAGAAGGGCTTCCCCTTATTTATCTTATAGGGGTAGGGGCGCCCCTACCCCTATATTCTAAGTAAGGGGAAGGTAAGAGATTTTGAAGCTTGACTACATTACACCTATAGGAAAGAAAGAAAGAAGTGTTTTGGGCATGTCACAAAATCAAATCCAAGTTTCCTTCTTGTTCATCAATCGGAAATCAAGACAAATCGGGTACTACAATGAGACGTGAAAACACCCGATCCCATTCCAACCTCGATATGTGGAATTGTCTTGCGCCATATGTACTGAGATTGTTCGGGAGACATGGTCCAAGCTTGGTTCATCCATGAGAAGATCAATAGGAAGAGGAGTATAGTTATGCATAACAGTCTCATAATTCCAAAGAGCATGATACAATGTGTAAGCCTTATTGCTCTGAGAGGAGAATGTTGTTTGATAGCTTTAAAGCCTCGGTCAGTCCCCCAGGGGGCTTTATGTCACACCCCGACCCCCGGACTGGACATCATATTTGTCAATCTAAGGCCCTGTCGTCGAGCGTCCCGCGGCTCCAAGCTCGGCGCGTGGTCCGCCGAGGCACCGGGCGTGCGACAGTCATCATCATTTTTCCACAACCTCTATACACGAGGTTTAAATCATTTCTTAATTTCAAATAATCATTTTATTAATGTTTCACTAAGCAATTAGTTTCAAATCAAATTCACCAGATGTTCAAAATCATGTTTATACTGGAAATTAAGATGATAGTAGCGGAAGCACTTTTCGGATCAAATCTTTCTAAATCATTGAACACTATTTAACATACAATATCTAAAATTATCAGTTTATCAATCAAAATAAAACAATGTTCAAGATGATAAAAAAGCCCTGTAGATACATATACAAAAATATGATACATGACCCTCCAGCCCAAATCCAAAATATACATCGTAAAAACTGTAGAAAACAGAGAGACAATTTAACACAAAAATATCACTCTCTCTCTCTATACATCCTCCAGTCTCCGATCTGTATCCTCATTGAGCGCTAGGCTCATGAGTACCTGTAAAATAAAAATGGGGTGAGCTTGAAAGCCCAATGGATCTCTCCTACACATCAATAGCATTATACAAACGAGCATACAAAAAATGCAAACAGTTTCAAATCATTAGGGGCGTTTCAAACAATTAGTCAATTTATTTGTTGCGCTCTAATATCAGGAATTTACCATCTGATATTAGGAATTAACCAAAAGAGTGAACCACCCTCGGTATCCCAATTGTGGTCCTGAACACAATCAGGCACGACATCT
>JAJIYU010006748.1:0-20107 GCA_030144865.1 Tinospora cordifolia
TTCTTCCTCTCCAGAACAGAGTACCACACCAGAGTCTTTTGTATTTATACTTCATTAGCCAGCCACCGCCAAAATCGAAGACGCTCGATCGTTCCCGCACCATCTTCACCGGCCTATTCCGGCGTCTCCAGTACGCCACCTTTGATTGTTGCTCAATTTAACTTAGCAAATTCTTGTTATAATTTCATTGCCCCGTATTTTTTCCTTATTTTAATTCTCCTCATATAAGATATACATGTCTAAGTATCCATATTCATCTCTATAATACCATTCATTATTCAAATTTTTATTTTTATTTTTCCTAATTTAAATCTTCGATCTTTCAACCCAATTTATTTATTTAATCATCTTTATTTCTATTATTTTCATGATTAATTTATTTTAATTTTTTATATTAATTCATAATAACCTTCCACTAATTATTTTTCGCTATTTATACATCTCTATAAAACATCATTTCTGGTTTTTTTTATCATGCTATTATTTGTATTACTATTTTTTGCTCAAGTAACCGATTTTTATTTTCGCATCACTCGCGCCTTCGCGCGAGCGAGCAATGAAATAATTTATTCACCCTTATTCGCTCACGACGTGGCACGATCACGAAGTTACGAGATGTTACATATCCCTTAAGGAGAGAGGGAAAAGCCTAAACCTCAATTGATCCTCAATTTCACTGTTCATCTTTACTGTATCACGTATTTTCATGAACAAGTTTAGGTGAGCCATTGGATCCTCAGTTACCAAACTCCTAAACTATTGTTGTCGGACCATTGTAATTAGGGATGGCTTCAGTTCAAAGTTGTTGGCATTGATTGGTGTTCTTGCAATTCTGGAGTAGTTATAGCACTAGTTTGAAAAAGTCTTATCACCATTGTTACCAACCAATCTATTGCTTTTCGCCAAATTAGACATATGACCCGAAATTTCAAGTTGAATCTGCCTTAGTGTCTTAGAAAGGTTTGGATCGTTCAATTCAATTGAGTCTCCAATCATCAACAATCTTGAAACACCACAAGCAAAGCAAAAAGATCACGTGTATCCAATGAAATAAGAAAATAAAATAGAATAAATAAGACATTTTGCCTTAATAAAAGTCTAACTAATTTCAGTAGACCATGTTGGTGACTTGTACACCATCCCACTCATAGAAATCCTCTCATAATACCTAAGTACACAAACTTTCTCACACTTTTTTCTATCTATCCTCTACTCAAGGGAAACTATAGTTAGCATTAGTGGTATTTCTTTTAGGTTGTAATGAGCCTCAAGGTATAAGTATGATAGGATTTAAACTTTGACTCAAATGCACACTCATAACAATAATAAAAACCTTCTTTGTTTGATCCCTTCTTTACGTGCTTGATCCCTTTCTGTAGATGCCTTTATTTTTCTTTGTTTAGGACTTCAACCTTGTTTCATGGCCCCCGCAAACTTATGATTTTACATGCACCTCAATTGGTGTGCATATATACACACCCATATAAAATTAGGAAGCTCAACATTCATCAATAATACTGAAGTACGGCATATAAGTACATACCCCTATTTTCTCTTTTCTTTTTCTTTGAAACATAACAAAAATTAGAAAATATATATATATATATATATATATATATATATATATTTGTATAGCAATGACTACATCCCCCTTCCTTCTTTTCATCATCAAAGTACGCATCGTCATTACCAAGAGTGTGCACAAATAGGTTCAATTAAAATATGCAGAAAAGGTTAAGTGTTTATATATTGTTCAGGTTTATTTAAAAAAAAAAAAAAAAACAGGCTTCAAGGCTCAAAATTGGATGCAAAGGATTTTTAAGTGCTAGGACCAACCTCTAGGCTAAAACTCAAACAATGATGACCTACATCCTTTCCCTCCTAGAGTCATTCCTAAGTAGTGTTCAAAATAGATTTGATTATTTCAAAAGTTTGTGAAAAATTCTCTCCACTTGTATTATAATTTTCACTCCTCACTTTTTTTAGTTTTTGGATTCTCAATTCATCAAAGACTAAAGTGTTGTATTAAAGTCAAATTTTGGACAAACCAAACACATAGACTGTTTGAAAGCACTCTTAGTTCTTTATCTCATCACACAAGAGGTATTTTCAATCTCAAAGGTCACTCGGTGAAATTTTCAAAAAATATGTCATGGATTTAGCCTAAGTGACATAGATATGCTCTACATGCTTGTGTCCCAAAGCTAAATGCCTAGACGTTTCATGATATCTAAATGTTATAACAAAATTTCAATAATAAATATGTGATATGCGTACAGATAAGAAGTTTAGAGGAAGTGTCACACACAATACATATAAAAATAAAAAAATAACCTTACTTTTTTGAAGAAGATTCTCTTCAATGCACACCCTAAACTTAAGTTGTGTTTTGTCCTCAAAAGCACAACTTCAACTTGAGACACACATACAGAGAGGAGAACACATTGAAGCACATGCACCAGTATTCACACTTATATTCAAAAAACATGTATAGAACAAAAAGATAGTATGAATAGTATGGAATCTATAGATAAGGCAGGCAATAAAAAGAACTATGTGACATCATTAAAATTAATTTCAAATAGTAGGGTAGTGTAAAGTTAGATGGTAGTGAAGCAAAAGCATATATACATCCCCAGAGAATAAAACATAGAACTTATGCATTGTCTTTAAAGAAATTAGCTTCCATAAAATGATTGAGATCATTTGCTCCACCAACAACATCATCATCTCCATCATCATAATTGTCATCACCGGGAGGCGTTGGAGCTCCACTATAGCCTGGCATGTAGCAGGCAATGAATGGTGGGGGAGGCATCGTTAGAGCTAGATTAGGAAATGTCACGCTTAGGACCTTGGTGAGGTATGCCATCCCTTGGAAAAGCTCTTGATGATCTAAGGTGGTGGGGGCACTAGAAGGCATCGTTGTAGTAAGCTCAGATGGCACAAATTTAAAAGGTGTAGCTACTATCCTCCTCTTCACCGGTGTGGTGGTAAGCATCTCTATAGAGATATGGTCCTTCATTCAGAAAGTGGGCTTGCCTCTAGGCTATGTGATAGTAGGATGTGGGAACCCGACATTAGTCCTATCTATACTTTGTTTGATAGAGTTTGAGATGATTGAGCCCACATTAATGGGGACACCCTTTGTGATGTAGTATACTAAGACAACTCTTTCTATAGGCACCATATTAAGAGCCAAGGTAGGTATCATGTTTGCACAGGAAAAATAGAGTCATACCTTGTCTATAGTGGTGAAGGAGCTCTTGGATAGACTAACTGGTCGGCCGTTGGTGCACTGCCAGGAAGCACCCTCAACATATAAAGTTTGCAGGACATCCCCTGGATCAAACTTCTCGATTAGAGATTTAGGGAAGTTGTTAGGCATGTCACCTAGTAATCCACAAAGGGCATTAGTCGAATCAACATCAAATGGGACCCACATGGCCTGCACCCATTCCTGTGAGCCTTCATGCTTATAGGCATTGGCATAGAATTCATGGACGATAGATATTGTAGGTGCATCATGTACGTGGGTTAACTACTCCTAGTGCCTCACAACTAATGCAGAGTTGATGCCCAGCGTGTGCTCCTTGTCTTCTAACATGATGTTCCACTTGGGGATGAGATGCCTAAAATCCTTGATATGCTTGAACTTGTCTTTGACCTCCGCTGATTTAAAGTGGAGTTGATCTTCTAGGACTGGAGGTGGTGGTGCTCTCTTTGGCTTGAAAGCCACATTCTTTATTCTAAGGACCCTATAAGTGTTAGTAGACATATTATAATAACCATGTGAGAATAGAGTATGGGCAACAATTACAATATATCTTAAATAACTATATAGCACCATAGAACCCAATACAAAATAACGCACACAGAAATAATAGAATGAAAGAACGTGCTCAATGTGTAGAAAATGAAGTAAGGAGGCGACTTTTGCGTAAAAATGAAGGTGCAATGCAAAGCTAATCAAAACTCAATGAAAACTAATGAAAGACAAATCGAAAAAATGATTAAATGCATAAAACTATAAATGAACACTCACAATTCAAAGCATATGGACGAACAACTATAAATGAGCATGAAAGTGAAAGAAAACACAAGACATGATTAAATCTACTTGCATTCGGGTGCAAGAGTGATGATGATTACAAGACAAACTGAAGAGAGTAGAGGAATTTGGGAGTTTCAAACCAAAAATTGCGTGCAGAAATGAAAAAAAAAATAGTTGAAATTTTCATAAGAATGACGACATTACTGTAGTAGTGAATGCACTATCGCGGTAATGCGGACCCGCACTTTTCAAAATATGAACCATTATCTGGTACACTACCACAGTAATGTCCCGATTACCTTGCTAGTTAATGCAGTAGTCTACCGCAGTAACCCAACATTACCAATTAACTCCCCTGTTTATTGTGTTACTGTAACGCAATGACCAGTACTCTTTTTTTGGATTAAAATGCATGCCTCCTAAGAAATAAAATGCATACCATGACAAAAATAAAAGGAAATAAAAGAAAAGCAAAAAAAGGAAAAAAGAGTGGGTTGCCTTCTACTAAGCGCTTTGTTTAACATCGTTAGCTTGACGTGGATTCGACTTATAAGTATTTCAGTGTCATAGATTTGGCACTCTGCTTTGTTCCTCCATAAAAGAGCTTCAATCTTTGACCATTAGCCTTGACATGGTGCCTGACTACTAGACTTTATAATTCAACGACTGCATAGGAAAATACCTGTGTAACAAGAAATGGGCTCCACTGGCGACTTCTCGGGAAATAATCGCAAGCGTGAATTGAACAAAAGGACTTGCTAGTCTGGTTCAAATTCTTTCTTCTCAAAAAACTTATCATGTCATTTCTTGGTCCTTTCCTTATAAATACGATTATTTTCAAAGGCTTCTCTTTGGAATTCTTCAAGCTCTACAAACTGAATTAGTCGGTTCCCACCACAAGCTTGTGGATCAAAGATAAGTTTTCTCACTGCCCAATAAGCTCAGTGATCTAGCTCACATGATAAATGACAAGATTTTCCATACATTCATGGATAAGGGGACGTGTTGATGGGCGTTTTAAAGGTAGTCCTATAAGCCCATAATGCATCATCAAGCTTTGTTGCCCAATCCTTCTGGTTCTTGTCCACTATTTTTAAAGGATTGCCTTGATCTCACAGTTAGAAACCTCCGCTTGCCCATTGGTTTGAGGATGATAAGGCAAGGGTACCTTATGTCACACACCATATTTAGTAAGAAGGTTATTAAATAAACGATTATAGAAGTGTGTACCTTCATCACTTACTATAGCTTAGGCTGTGCCAAATCTCGAGAAGATATTGTGGGCCAAAAATTTGAGAACCACTCAGGCATCATTCTTTGTAGTTGATATGGTCTCCACCTACTTAGATACATAATCCACAACCAACAATATGCATCAATTGGTGGGAAGGGGCCCATGAAGTCAATGCCCCATACATCAAAGAATTCAACATCAACAAAAGAATTCAGAGGCATTATATTCTTCTTGGATATATGTGCTTGCTTTTGGCATGCCTCACATGTCTTCGTAAATAGATAGGCACTTTTAAGCATAGTAGGCCAATAAAACCTACTCTCAAGAACACGTTTGGCAGTTCATTAATGACTATAGTGGAGGCTATAAGGTGAGGCATGATAATCATGAAGGACTTTTTGAGTTTCATATTTGGGAATGCATCAACGAATAATTTTATTAGCACATCGATGATAGATAAATGGATCATCCCATAAATAAAATTTGGCTTCGTGTGTGAAGTGCTTAAGCTAAGCAATCGATAGATTTGATAGAGCTTTACCCGGTGCTTGTTAGTTAGCAAAGTCAGCATACCATGGTGGATGGTCTATTATTGTCAGAAGCTACTCATTAGGGAACAATTCAACTATACGCATGGAGTCATTAGCAAAGTCCCCTAGGAGATGAGATAAATGGTCAACTACCATATTCTCTAAACCCTTTTTATCTTTGATTTCTATGTCTAACTCTTGAAGTAGAAGGATCAATTGGATAAGACGGGGCTTAGAATCCTTCTTAGCAAAGAGATGCGTACTGTAGCATGATCAGTAGATACTGTGATATGGGAACCCACAGTATAAGCTCTAGATTTGTCACAAGCAAAATCAACATATAGCATCTATTTCTCCATAGTTGTATAATTTTGTGTGCATTGTCAAGTATCTTGTTCGTATAATAGATAGCTTGAAACAATTTGTCACACCTTTGTTCCAAAATTGGTCCAATGACATAATCACTAGCATCACACATGATCTCAAATGGTTTTCCCCAAAAAGGAGTAGACATAATAGGAGCGAACATAAGTGCCTTCTTAAGTATAGTAAATGCCTCAAGGTACTCATTATTGAAATCAAATTCAGCTTCCTTCTCTAATAGATGGCATAGAGGGCGGACAATATGAGAGAAATTCTTAATGGATTGGCCATATGCCCAAAAAAAGTATGAACTTGCTGAACTGATGTAGGTGGTTTCAAGTTTCCAATCACTTCAATTTTGGTACTGTCCATTTCTAGTCCTCCAATTGAAACTTTATGCCCCAAAACTATGCCTTCAAGAACCATAAAATGAAATTTCTCCCAATTTAGGAGCAAATTTTTCTCTTGACAACAGGACAAAACTTTTTCTAAATTGACGAGGTAGCTGTCAAATGTAGCACCAAAAACTAAGAAGTCATCTATGAAAGCTTTCATAATGTCTTCTATCATTTTAGCAAATATAGCTATCATGCACCGCTGGAAGGTAGCTAGCACATTGCACAAACCAAAGGGCATCCTCCAAAATGCATAGGGACCATAGGGGCAAGTAAAACTGATTTTTTTCTTGATCTTTTAGAGCAATTACGATCTAATTGTAGCTTGAATACCTATCCAAGAAGTAAAAGAAATCAGATGCTGTCATTCGGTCTAGCAACTGATCCACAAATAGCAAAGAGAAGTGGTCTTTTCTTGTGGCTTTGTTAAGCTTTCTGTAATCATTGTAGACTTGCCACCCTGTAGTAGTCATAGAAGCAATAGTCTGCCCATATCATTTGTGATCACAATTATTCCTCCCTTATTTGGCACCATATGTAATATCCACCTTTTAACTACTTCATCACTTCTTTCTTAACCACTTCATTCATGATAGGATTTAGTCTCCTCTAATACTCTATTGTAGTCTATGAGACTCCTCCATGGTAATCTTGTGCATGCATATTGCAGGACTAATGTCCCGTATATCTTCAATTGTCCACCCAATGACAGACTTATGTTCACGAAGCACTCATAATAACTTCTCTTCTTGAATAGAAGTCAAGGAAGGAGAGATAATGATTGGCAAGGATGGAGCTCCACCCAAATAGGCATACTTTACATGATTAGGAAGAAGTTTCAAACCAATAGCTTGAGGAACATCTTGAGAAACTTCAAATTGGGAGAGATCAGACAAAGGAGTGTTTGTGTTATGTGGCTCTAGTGGTGAGGCTTCTAATGCTAGAACATTCAGCCTCTCATCTTCAGTTATTGGTTGGGAAGAGAAAACAGAACAAGAAATGTATGCAAGCATATCATCTTGAGAGCTGAATTTGGCCACCACTTCAACACTGCAAAAATTTTTCACATCCACTATCATACATTCATGTAAATCACTTGGGAATTGCATAGACTTGTAGAAGTGAAGACCACTTGCTGTTCATTCACTCTCAAAGTGAGCTTGCCCTTATGTACATCAATAAGTGCATGTCCTGTAGCCAAGAAGGGCCTCCGTAGAATCTATGATATCTCCCTATCTTCTTTCATATCTAAAACAACAAAATCTACTGGGAAGATGAACCTATCAACCATACTAACACATCTTCAATGATGCCCAGTGGATAAGAAATAGATCTCTCAGCAAGCTAGACAGTAATAGTGGTGGGCTTGATCTCTGACATTCCCAATCTTCTACATAATGACATGGGCATAAGGTTAATACTCACCCCCAAATTACAAAGTGCCTTTTCAAAGATTTTTGAGCCAATATTGTGTGGAATAGTAAAGCTCCTTGGATCTTTCAATTTCTAAGGAAGCTTTTTTTTGAAGGATGGCACTGCATTCTTTTATAAGCTTCATTGTTTCAAAGTCTTTCAGTTTTTGTTTTCTAGATATTATCTCCTTCATGAACTTGGCATAATTAGGCATTTGCTGCAATACCTCATAAAAATGGGATGTTAATATAAATCTTCTTGAACATTTTCAAGAACTTTGCAAACTATTCATCCAATTTCCTCTTTTGAAATATCTGAGGAAAGGTAAGTGTTGGAGGTTTAAGGTGTTTGCAACCTTGAATAGTCATTCTGAGAGTTCTCACATCTGTTTTCTATTTAAGCTCCATATTCTCTTTCTTAGTAGATTGTGTTGGTGCAACCCTTTCAGAATTGTCAGTCTCTTCAATTATAATAGTGGGCTTAGGTGCACAAGGTAGACTCTGTAGTTCTTTTCTACTTGTAGTCATGATTGCTTTGTAGCTTTCTTTTAGGTTCACTTGAGTATCACTAGGGAAGGAACTTCGCTACTAGCTGGAGAATGCTTAGGCTAACTGTCCCCTTTAAGTCTGAAGGCTCTTCGTTGTGGCATTCATATTCCTCATTTGAACCTCCAATCCTGAAACTCTACTGTCATTTTATCGACTCTCCCTATCATTTCTTTGAAGAAGCAAGCTTGCATGTTCATCATTTCATCCATTTCGTCTTCTAAAGACAACTTCTTATCATGTAGATTTGACTGAAGCACAAAACCTAGTGGTGCTTGCTGCACATTCTTATTATTTGCATATAGGAAGTTCTCATGATTACGAACACCCAAATGGTAGTACCGAGGAACAAAGTTTCCTCATTGTTGCCCCTAAAAGTTGTTGAAATAGTTTACTACATTAGCTGCTCTATAAATGCTTCTTCTTTGAAGGGGGTGTTATATGCTTCAACTATTACTAGCATTGATTGATTCTGAGGGGCCTGAAACTATCCACTTCCAAGCTTCTCAACCCACAAATTTAACCAATGAGTCATAGATGTTGTTTGAGCCTGTAAGGCTATATTTCATGAACCTCATGGATGCCAACCTGTTTTATTGATCCTATTTCTATACCATGTCCATAAGTGTTGGCTGTCATATCTTCAATGAGTTATTTGGCCTTTGTTGTGGACTTTTCCATCAAAGATCCTCCAACAGCCAAATCAACCAAGGTTCTAGTAGGTGGTGTCAAACCATTATAGAACATCAACACTTGGAGACATGGGAGATAACCATGCTAAGGAAATCTTCTCAATAAATCCTTGAATATCTCCCAAGCTTCATAAAGAGTTCTAAATTTTGATTGCTTGAAATAACTTATCTCACCTCAAAGTTGGTGCACTTCAGATGGAATAAAATATTTATGTAAAGATTTTTGACCCATCTCTTCCCAAGTGGTGTTGCTACTCGTTAAGAGAGTTTGTAGCCACGTCCTTGCTTTGTCCCTTAGTGAAAAGGGAAAAACCTTAGCCTCAGTTGATCTTCTGTCACACCATTCATCTTGACTGTATTACAAATCTCCATGAAAGAGTTCAGGTGTGCCATTGGATCTTCTGTAGCCAAACCCCCAACTGTTGTTGCTGCATGGTTTCGCAGTAGTTGTTATTCAACACAAGCTTGAAAAAGTCCTAAAGTGGTGCTTCACCATCATTACTAACAACAGATCTACTACTTTTAGCCATATCAGATATATGACTTCTAACCATTAGTTGAATCTGCCAAAATGTCTTTGACAAGTTTGGGCCATTCATCTCAGTTAAGTCTCCACTCATTGACAACTTGAAATACCAAAAGCAAAACAAAAAGATCAAATGTATACAATGAATTAAATAATATAAGAAAATAAAATAAAAAGAAAAAATTGTCTTAATTAAGATTTAACCAAATTCAATTGGTTCTAATATTATTGTGCACCGTTCTCCGACAACGGCACCAAAAACTTATTACATATCATATCCCAATAGTAATATACAGTAGTATACTAAATATCGTCCTCAGGGAACAGTTAATTGCCAAGTATCCTAAATCCCAATCTACTATCTGTATCAATTTATTAAGGCTATAAACTAAGCTTTAACGTTGTAAACTCAATAAAATTAAAATCAAAAGAATGCTAGATTTGAAAGTTATATGAATAAAGTTTTTAGGATAGTAAAATCTCATATGATCCTCCTTAATTCCTATTTCAATTAATCTATTTTCTAATTCTTTAGGTTATAACACTAGTAATTAAAACTTCTTGCCGATTTATTTTAATATCTATTAGTTAAATTCCTAATACCCTCTCCTAAGGTGTATTGTAAAATAACTAATGCAATAAAATTAGAATTCGCGTGCAACCTCCTGTTAAATCAACGACCTCTTGATTCAATTGATCTTTTTAGGTCTATACATTGATGATCAAATCATCAAACTTCTATCCTGAGTTATTTTAACGATTTAGGATCTTCCTAGCTATGGCTAGTAAACAGAAAGCAATAAGAATGCCAGGTATAAAATAGAACATCAAAATAGAGTAATCAAAACAAAGAATTTACGGTTCCTACAATCAAAATTACATCCTAGAATTAAGATGTTTAGCCTGACATAGTATAGAAAATATAACAATGAATTAAACAGAGATGAATTCATACTAGACTCTTGATCTCGTACTTCACAATCTTCTTTTCCTTTGCTTTACCTCACACTGTGCCGTCAACCCTAATTCACCTACCTATTTACATATGTGCACTTGAGAACTCTAAACACACGTTAAAAAGCCTGAACTTGTATTTTTAATCGCACTACCACAGTACTTGATCATGGTAGTCTTAGTACTCAAAATCCAAAAATTTGCAAAACTGCAAAATCTTCGCACTATCGTAGTAGTCCTTCTATTTAGTAAAATCATCTTCTGATTACCATTGTAGTCTGATCATCTATTGTGGTAATGAACTCTCGTAATGCCTTGGTATTATGTCGATCGGGGCAATGATTCATGGTAATGGATTGCTTGGATTTTCCTTCTTTTCATGTTTTGGTTACCCCTTGTAGTTTGAGGCACTACCATGGTAGTCAATGGATTTTTACCATTTTGGTCTTTTTTCATTTTCTTTCCTCTGTGTACCTATTTCAACTCAATGTAGACCTGCATAAACAACTAAAAACCTTTTCACGACATTAAATCACAAGTATAAAAGCATAAAAATCATATTGAAACTCTCTAATTGTGTAAATGATGTGTCATACTCATATAAATGCTCTTGTACCTATATATAAGTAAATATGTCTTATTTCCTACCTAATCAATGCAAAATATATGTAAAACACTTATAATATGGTTAGTATGCTATGCAAGTAACACTCATGAAGATGAAAGAATATTCAAATTTGTTGTCTGCTGCTAGACAACCAATTCTAGTGGCTGATCTAGTTTCTTGCACAATTGCAGGCTTGGGATCTAAGTGCTTCCCTATTACCAATTTGTTGCAAGATAAAGAATCATTATCTTGGCAAGAGTTACGCTCCTCCTTTCTCAATTTCGAGTCACAACTAGAACAATTGCATAAACTGTCTGTTATTTCCATTTCAAACAATTCTTCTGCTATTGTTGGTAATGTTGTTTCTACTAGAAGTAATAGAGAATATATCTTTAGGTTTCAATCAAGGTGGACAGAATTTTAAAATGAAATAAAGGAATGATGGAAGAAGAAGATAAGGTTGTGGTAGATAAGGGAATAACTCAAAGCGTACATGTCAAATTTGCAGGAAGATTGGACATATGGTTGCTAAGTGTTACTATCGCACTAGTTTACATACATGGGTTCTAATCCTTCTTCTTTTAGACAGACTAGTTCAAGTAGTGTTTTTCTTGCTGCACCAAACACTGTAACTGATCAATCATGGGTGATGGACAGTGGAGCATCACATCATGTAACTGTTGATCATACCAATCTCAAATCGGTTTGAAAAGTGGAAGGTACCTCCTCACTTGTATTTGGAAATGGTGATAACCTACCCACATTACATACAGGAAACTCTTATTTGTCTACACAAGATACTTCTTTCTATTTGAATAACATCTTGTGTTCACCTACTATCAAAATAAAAAAAAAAAAAATTCTTCTCAATGTCTCGAAGCTTACAGCTAACAATGATGTTTTTGTTGAATATCATTCTAATTATTAGTGCATCAAGGACAATCGATCAAGTCAAGTAATGTTTGAAGGATTTGTTGAAGAAAGATTATACAAGTTACAATTGTTGTAGCTACAAGATCACCTAATCATCTGTCAGTGCATCTTTACATACAGTTTCAATTACTGTTAATTCTTTCATTCCAACTGTGTAGCATAGATGTTTGGGTCATCCATCGTCTCTTACTTTGTCAAGAATATTTTCTTTCTACAACAAGTTTTCAAGAAATAAACCTATAGATGGTTGCAACACATTTCAGTTAGGGGAAGTCTCATTGTTGTTCATATCCAATATCAACTAGTTATGTTGATTTTCCCTTAGATGTGATAGACATAGATCTTTGGGGACTAGCACCAATAATATCACGAGCCAGATTCAAGTATTACATCATTTTTATTGATGATCACACTAGATTTCGCCCCACCACGTTTCTTATTTCCTATGTTCCTTTGTTCTTAGTCCGGTGGCCACATCAACAACCAGCAATGGCTGGTTTTTCATTTTCTTCAATATACAACTTGCTACACACGTTCTTCATCTTCTCTACTTTAACCACCATGAATTAGAAGGTAAAAACAGAACTTGTAGCTGTTCTTCTTTTCTTCACGGATTAGCCATAGATAGATTTTCGTTCTTGATCATCACGGACCAGTAATCATAACCAACCACACACTACGTGCAGCAGCTGAAGATTTCTCCATCAACCCCTGTTTCCAGTTCATTGGCTTCCTCAAGCAAAACGTACCAAACACCTTCATTCCTTCCTTTTTCATCCAACTAACAACATCAATCCTCTATTCATCGCACAAACCAACACCAACAGCTCCTCATGACCTGCAGTATCAACGTCCAGTGGCCCTACTTCTCTTCATTCTTCTCGGACAACAGCAACAGCCCTCGCAGTTTGCACCAGCAATTGTTACTACCCTTTGTTCTTCTCCTTCACTGCCAGCTACTACCACATCAGCGTCCCCTATTCTTGTTTGTCCATCACAACAACCCACACAGAAGAGTTTTTTTTCATTACTCACCCAAATCGTACCAACTCACAGCCTCTGTCCATGATTTCTACAACACCACCCCAGAACGATAGCAACACCTCTGCTGACTTCAATTTCCCTTCGTCTGGCCATGGCAACTCCAACCAGTCATAGCTGGTTTTGCTACATCACACAGCTCCGCACAGCAAGACACATACAGCCTCTCGATTGTCGTCTAGCAACAATAGCTAAAACCAGCAATGACAGGTTCTTCATTCTTCCAAGTCGCAGCAACAACGTCTAAATTCCTAGTGTTTTCGTCCCCTGGTTCTTCTCAAAGTCCCCTGGTTCTTCTTCTTCACACCAGGTTGCAGCAGTCGCGCGACTCCCATCTTCTTCTTGTTTAAACACGGCAGCAACACGATTCACTCTCTTCTCTCTTGTTCCTCTGTTTTCTATCCCGCTTCAGCTTTCTTCTTCTTTTATTTTTTTTCCTTCCTCACGCACGGGCAGCCCATCGTCTTCTTCACTATTTCACAACCACCCATGAACGCACCAAAACCAAAAAGCATTTTTAAATCACGTTCAGTTTTAGCTCTTCATTCCTCTTCTTCTTCGGATTCGGCAATTCAACATCCAAACAGCAGTAGCTTACCGTTTCTCTTCTATTCGTCATTCACCACAGCTCGGTTGCCTCCTCTTCTTCTCGTTCGGATTACAACAGAAGTAGCCCCTGTTTTCCAGTTCCTCTTCCTTCTTCTGTTCTTCTTCATTGCAGTAGCGGCTGCAAAACCAGCCGAGCTGGCTCTCTTCTTCTTCTTTATTGCCTTCTACTCCCTATTCTTGAGTTTGTCTGGCCGCAGTAACCACAACAGCAGCAAAACACGTTGCTCTGTTCTCCATCTCTCCTCTGTCTGTTTCTCGATCACTCCCCCTCATCTTCTTCTTCATTCCACGGCAGCAGTTTGAGTAGAAACGACCACCAACGCCCAGAATTTTCCTGCCATCATCTTCCTTCATAAGCCAACAGACACCGCCCCAACCCAACTTGCTCCTCTAATTTCTATCACCATTATTATTATTATGTTTTTTTTTTTTCTTTCTTTCTTTTTTCTTTCACCTAAGTTAATTAAACCTTATGTTATAAAGTTATATATATATATACCCATTAATAGTAAAATTCTCTTCTTCATATTAATAATTTTATTTTATGCATCAATTATTTTTATTTTATGTTTTTATTTATTTAAATTTCTATTTTTTTTACAAAAGTGTTATTTTATTTTCTATTCACGCGCAACGTAATGCGTTCGTGGAATTGCGGGGTGTTACAACACTTATCCTCCTTAAAAAAATTTCTTCTTCGAAATTTGAGTCAAGTTAATAAGGATCGTCAAGCAATTCGTCTTTTCAATGATCCATTAGGCTCCCACTGTGCTACTTTAATCTTACATCGAGAATCCTTCTACATACCACTAGATCGTATTTTGTAGATTTATGATTATAATTAGGATGTCAATTCACTCGCATTAGATTTATTGTCTTGTAATACTATTGAATGTGAGTTTAGTATTTCCTTGAAAACATTTTCTGAAAATAAATTAAGATTTCTTCAAGTCCTTCACATAACCGAGCAAAACTGTAATGGCTACTACCTTCTAGCTTCATACATCACGTTTTCAATTTTCATTAATTATTTTTGAAATAATATACGTCCCAATTTCAGTAAGAAGATTTGTGAATGTAATCTTCTTCCCGAATCAACGCTTAAGAAGAACGATCAGTCCACCATCGTTGATGTGATCTAGTATAAGGACTATGATATCCTCGTCCAGATATCACACGTGACATTTGTGACATCTCCATAAAAGAATTTGGAACTTACCAATAGTCTGGCGTATGTTCTCGCTTAGGATGAACTTGAGCTGTTCAAACATTTTCATTTCCCTCCATTATGTAGTCTGGTGATTCTCATAGTATACCACCGTAGCTTTTTGAAATATGGTTCTAACATAGATGGCTCAAATAGGCACATATCTAATTATACTATTCTATCATTTCATCCTTAGGCAATTGTGTTCTTATAGATGCCCTATACCGAGTGATTAATGGTCATTATCTAGGATTTATTACTGTAGTAATAGAGAGCATGCCATACTGACCTGGAATACGTGTGAAACATCCATTCCAAGAATGATAGTTGGAGCCTTGGAGATCCGAAGATTAGAAGGAGATTATTTGATTGACAACAAAGAATTTAAGCCACCAAGTTCGGCATTGAGCTTCAGGGGGACATTTGTTGATATTGATCATTAACCCTTGTTGGAGCAATACATTAAGTCACAACACCCAAAATCAGCTAGACTTTTCTTCATTGACAGACCACATATAGTACATGTTTTCCTCTCTTCGAATATATCAAATGGTTAACTGATGACAATTTCTTTGGCTCTTCACATTTTCATAAGATCTCGATCAACACCAATCAAATTCTAAGTTGATTTACTTTAACCTTCCAATGGGAACCCAAAAATCTAGCTACTACTCTTATTGTCTAATAACCTAGCATATTCTTTTTAAATCCCCAGCAAACTTAAACCCCTTCCATTCTTCATAAATTGTAAGCTCAAAATCCTTCTTTAATTTCTTCCTTATTTTTGTCCTCAGACCCTCTGCAAATTTTCCAGTCTTCAATTGTTCATCTCTGACTAATCTTGGGATATACTTTGATAGCTCATTAAATTTCTGCTCGTATTCCAATACTGTCATCGTTGTCTGCTTCAATTTTATAAAATCTAATTGTAACTGCTTTGTCTTCTCTGTCGGAAGAAATGTATCATACATTATGGCTTCAAACTCATCCCATGTTAAACTTGATTCGTCAATAACAGGGTCCTTCTCGATCGTTTTCCACCCATAATATGCAGGTCCCACCAACTGGTATGTTGCTAACATCACCCTTCTAGGCCTAGTCACTTCCACAGCATTGAGATGCTAATTCATTTCAATGAGCCACCTTTCCACTGCAAAGGAATCAGTCATGCCTTCAAAAGTACTAGGTTGCAACTTTAGGGATTTATTCAATAGACCTTGTTGTTCCTTGTCATAAATGACTGGTCTACTCCATGACATTGTATTAGTAAGCCTATCCACCTAATAAGTCTGGGGTCGTGGCTGCATCTGAGGCTCTGGTTGTGTCAGTGACTACACCTGTGTCCAAGTAGGCATCGACAGTTGTGGTAATGCCGATGACTGCAAAGCCTTCACCACTTGTTCCACAAGTTATGGAGCAATCTCCATTCTCACCTTTTGGGAAATCTCTGTTATCAATTCCGGGTTACTAAAGTATCTCCGGTTACCGCTATCCTTGAAATACTCTCACCACCTAGTACAGGCTCATTTATCACCTCTTGACATGAACTACGAATCAAGAATGTAACTCGGCGTTCCACGATCCATTCATGCTAAGTTGAAGGACAACGTTTATTCCCTAGGTATACATATATGTTTTATGTTTCCTTCTGGTACCATACTTATCCTCTTGGCCACTACTTCCTACACGCCCATGCCCTTTCGCGTTTCTCGTGCTAGGGTGACTCTAGGTACATAGTCTCTAAGTTCTTGATTTGTCCCAGTTGTCTAGGGTTTTATGCTTCTAAGTCGGCAGCATTTCGTCTGTTTCTGGGTACAGGAATTTGGGTTATAATATTTAAATAATCGAACTAAATACATAACAAACAATCATCTAACAACCAAACAACCCTTACATGCTAGCATAATGCAATCCCAAAGCTTCCATTTGTGCTTCCAGGTCCATGTGCCCCATTCCACTCTCGCCCTTCCACACAGACTTCCACCTAGAATTGCATTACACCCAAACAATGGTGCAAGTGTCTCGATATCCGCAGTTGCCACGTCCCACTGTGTTGATCAGGCACAATGTAACATGTGCACCCGTAGACTTACTCTAAGGCTGACACAAGCCCCACCATATTGTACTGCCCCATCCCAGTACAATATAGTGCGTACAAGTTCAGCCAAAGAAATCGATCACCTACCAAACAAGGCCTGTCATTCTTCGAGTCTAGGATTCCTCCGTACCCCCGAATCCCTATGCACCCCATCCTACATTGAGACCAAAGATACAGGTTCCTCCCAAACTCTGGTCCTGACCAAACAAGTATGCGTTCAAACACGTTATCAGTCTCTAACCTATGTCCTAAAAACTTTTAATTTATTTCTGATCCACTGCACTCCCGAGACAACACCCGGTCTCTACCTAGACCTATGGTCACATTACTTCACTTGGCCTAATATCCTTTAGTAGGATTGCCAAGTTTGACTTCCTAAAACATCTATGTGACATCATCGCCTCGAGCCACACCTGCGACCGTAACTCAAACGCGTTGGCATCACCCTAGTCTTGTCCTAGACTTCTAGCCACCTAATATTAATTTCTATCCAGTTTTATACGATTATTTGTTATGATACCATCCATTTCGAGTACTGTCACCATGGTCCTTTTTGAATGATAATGAAACCTTCTAGGTAAAATCATTTGATTTTAGATTATAAATCTAATTAAGCATCACATACCATTTGTTATGATACCATCTTAATAAACCATCGTCTTATCTTAGTTTTTACAAATAATCTCAATCACATCAAGCATCACATAATAGACATGAAAAATAATTCAAACTAAGCATACAAGTCAACATGATAAGATGCATGAGTAACAATAAGATCTAGATGCATATGTTCCTCGTCATGCATGCCATATCTGAGTAATTCCAAATGCAAGATCATATCATGAACTAATTATGCATGGACTAAATAATTTATCATACGTCATAAGTCATTCACGTAAGCCAAACAATTCAATCAATTACCTAACCAAACTCTAATGACCTAGAACTACTCAATCAAATGTTTTGAATCTTAAATCTTTATAATACATATGAGCAAGGAAGTCACGCCCACTTGGTTTCACCGATCTTCAAGGCGACCTTGCTTTCCTTCAAGATGCTTGATACTCAAAATTTACAATCTGTAATTCAACAATTTATAAGATTCACTAATTTCTTAATTCATATTAAATCTTGTTCAAGTTATTCTTAGACTTAAATAATCTCTAAAATAATTACGTAATATCAAAATCAATTTCAACAAATTTTGGATTATTGCTCAATTCTAGAATTTTATATATTCTAATTAAAGTAACTCCTAAGTCTCGAATTTCTTCAATTTGAAATTAAACTTTAATAATTTATTTACAAATCTTTTCGTAAAATTAGATTTTTAATAATTTAATCTTCAAAATTTTATTATCATAATTAATTTAATTATGAACAAAATAAGACTTTTAGATGTTCCAAGTTTAATATCAGGGCCTATGATTTTAATATTTTTTTATAAACTAATTTAAAGTTCTAAAGCTTTATTATTATTTATTTATTTATTTTTCTAGATATCCAGAATGAGTTATATATATATATATATATTGATTACTCTTGAATTAATTTCAATTTGAGATAGTAAAATAAGTACATATAAAAATTTTTATTTTAATATTTTCTCAAATTTCGAGTCTCCGTGCAAATTCACAAGCATCAAAATTAATATTTTTAACATAAAAAGATTAAATAGAGTTTTAAATCATGTTTTCCCTAATAAATAAAAGTTCAAAATTCTAGATTTCACACTGTGCATCTAAATTGAAGAAAATACTTCATTTCAAACTATCAAAATATCTAAAATTTTAAAATATACCTTTCTAATTCGTATTGGCGACTCGACATCGTTCGTCGCCTTCGTCACGCGAACAACATCAGCAACAACAATATACGCACAAACCACTCGCCCCACCACGTTTCTTATTTCCTCTGTTCCTTTGTTCTTAGTCTGGTGGCCACATCAACAACCAGCAATTGCTGGTTTTTCATTTTCTTCAATGTACAACTTGCTGCACACGTTCTTCATCTTCTCTACTTTGCCCACCATGAATTAGAAGGTAAAAACAGAACTTGTAGTCGTTCTTCTTTTCTTCACGGACCAGCCATAGATGGATTTCGTTCTTGATCATCACGGACCAGCAATCATAACCAACCACACACTACGGGCAGCAGCTGAAGATTTCTCCATCAACTCCTGCTTCCAGTTCATTGGCTTCCTCAAGCAAAACGTACCAACTGTTAGAAAAAAGACTTATGTTTGAATAGAAATAAATAGTCCCACATTGCTAAATTGAGAAGGTAAAGCTAAGATATAAAGGGATAGTGTACTAGTTTCTTTGGTTGGAAGAAAAAAGAGACAATGGGCCCATATTGGGCCCATATTCATGATATAATTGAAATACATTATTTAAATGGATCAAAGACAATTAAAACTGTCATTAACTGTCTTAAGACAATTTTTTTAGTTTGGTGACTGTTTGAATATTCGTACCAATTCAAACACACCTTTTCCAATTAATATATAATACATCTTTTTTCAGGAAAGAAGATATTGATTTTTTAAGAAGAAAATTCCATAAATTTGATTTATTCCAGGTGACAGAAATCGAATTTTAGTGCTATAATTCGATTTGAACAGTTGTATCCTGGGAGACAGATTCCATAGACTTCAAGCACTCGGGAAGGGAACAAATTCTGTCTTAGAACATTGCTCTCGCAAGCCTCTGTTCTGGTTTTCCTGTTCTCCTTTTAATTATTTTATTTACATTATTATTAGTTTATTCTAACAATCTAAGACAGAAAATTTGTTTTTATACTGATTTGTTAGATTACTAGTCTGTGTTGTTTTTGTTGTATATAATTGTTTGCTTTACATTCTGAGTGTTGATGAACCATCATATCGGGTTGACAGATTTTGGTAC
>JAJIYU010006749.1:0-20132 GCA_030144865.1 Tinospora cordifolia
TCCTCTAATTATTTTTTTATCCTATAAAAATTAATTTTTATCATATCTTGCATACCAAACAAACATTAAGACCAACATAAATGAAACCTTTGAGTATAACAATGATATAAACGAAACAATGAAGTATACTATATAAATTAATAACCATAATCTTAATCTCACCTTTTCAAAAGAAAATAAAAAGACTTTCACTTCTTTATAAGAGAAAAAATTTAACATCCGACTAACAGGAAATAGGTTTTGCATGCACACTTTTACAAGTAGGTAACATTAACTTCATTTTTTAAAAAGAAAAACTAAAGTCACTGCGTAGTTATTCTCATCACCCAAATATAATCATTTTTAGTGTAATAAACTATTATTTCTCAAACCAATATATTATAAAGAACTAGATCAATTTGCTGGTCATTTTCTTAAAGCTTGCTTTAGTGACTAAACAAAGAAGAAAATATTATTCTCTGTAGCAAGGTTTGGTTTCTTCCTAAATTAAAATAGAGTATAATAAAAACATGTCTATAACAAAAACAACCAAGTGCAAGGGCATTTTGCTAAAAAGTGTAAATTGCCTAACAAAACAATTACAAAAAAAAAATGCAACATTAACCAGAATCTTTTTGAAAACAAAAATGCATGAAGGTCTACCATAAACCATATTTTTTAATAAGAAAAATATATATAAACACCCAATTAATAGTAAATAAGTTTTACATGAACAATATCAAAATTAGTCAACATTAATTTGTTTTATTTTGAGGAAAAAGTCACCAAATGAGTATTCTCATCAAACAATAAATTTTATATACAAATATGATCACTTTAAAAAATAAGAAGTCATTACATTAGAAAATGATTCACAATATATTCCTCTAATTTTTTTCTTATCCTATAAAAAAAAATATATTTTTTTGTATCTTACATCCCAAACAAACATTACGACCAATATAAATCAAACCTTTGGGTATGACAATAATATTAACAAAACAATAAAGTACACTATGTATATTAATAACCATAATTTTAATCTTACCTTTTCAAAAGGAAAAAAAAAAGACTTTCATTTCTTCACAAGAAAAATAAAAATTCAACATCCAACTAACAATAAATAAAATTGACGTGCACACTATTACAACTAGTCAACATTTACTCTTTTTTGACAAAAAAATAAAGTCTCCAAATAGGTCTTCTCATCACCCAACTATGATAATTTTAAGTGTAATAAACTATTATTTCTCAAACCAAGATATTATAAAGTTCTACGTCAATTTGTTGGTCATTTTCGTAAAGATAGTTTTAGTGTCTAAACAAAGAAGAAATTTTGTTCTCTATAGTGAGGGTTGGTTTATTCCTAAGATAAATTAGAGTGTGATAAAAACATGTCTATGATAAAAACAAACAAGTGCAAAGGTGTTTTGCTTAAAAGGGCAAATCGCCTAACAAAACAATTACAAAAAAATAGTAACCAAATTCTTTTTTAATCAAAAAATACATTAAGGTCTATCATAAACCACATTTCTTAATAAGAACAAAATATAAACACCAAAGTAACAGTATATAAGTTTTACCTACTTGTTAAATAGAATAACACAATAGAGTATAACGAGCTAGCTGTCGGTGCTGGGAAAAATGCAAGGGCCAATGAACATGGTGACAAAGAGAAGAAGGAGCTAGCTACAGACGAAGAAGACGAAGGCACGATGAAAGCGAAGAAGAAGCTATTGGCTACAGACAAAGAAGACAAAGACGAACGAGTAGGCTACAGATGAAGAAGACGAAGAAGAATGAACTCACCAAGAAAACAAACAATGTAGGCTGCTAGGTTCACAACAAATGGAGAAGACGAAGAAGGTGATGAAGATGGTGTAATGAGAAGAAGATCTGCAAGGGCAGCACGCTCAAATTGTAGAAGGGGAGAAGAAGGTGCGATAAAGGAAAGTTGGGCAATGGAGGAAGGTGCAAGAAAGGAAAGTTGGGGGTGTGGGATTTATAGCATGCCGCCCATTGAATGGGTGGCATGCCTGAATTTTTAGGGCATTGCTTCCAATTTTAAATTTTTTTGAAATTTCAACCATGCTGCCCATTCAATGAGCGACATCATTCATGAATTAAATTTTTTTGAAATTTTAGCTATGTCGCCTCTTCAATGGTGACATGGCTGAAATTTCAAAAAATTTTAATAATTCCACCCATTCAATGGGCGGCATCACTCTAATCCCAAAAAAAAATTGCTCCATGTGGTAAGCAAGTTGCTGTCCAGCTGGCAATGACATGGCGCCCAACTAGCAGCAACTTGCCTAAAAAGAGATTTAAAATAGTTTTTAGCCTGAAAGGAGATATAATATTTTAATTAGGCCTTAATTGGTCTTTTTTCCTATTTTATAGTACTACCCAAAAGATAGGGTCTTTCCTTCGCATGGATAAAACTCAGTAAAAATTATACCACTATACTTCTAGCGATACGTAGATCTCAGATATGTAGTTAGTTTTAATTCGTTTGTCCCGTAGACACTAAAATAAATACTCAAAGTTGAATAACTTTTGAGGGGCTTTTGGTATGTTAAACCTTAATAAAACCTTAATAAAACTTTGATTGGATCTCATAGAAATGTAGAGAACGAAAATATGTACCCATCGACACCAAATTCATGAATTTTGGATATCAATTAGATTTTTGGTGAATGATTGACCAATTGAGTTATTTACAAAAATTAGAAAAAAATTAGTAAAAATATATTTGAGAAGCCTATTTATTTTATTTTTTTGCTATAAAAATATGGTATATTAGTAAAAAATTAATTTTAAAGGTTATTGAGAATATTCAAGTTCATGTGCATCAATACATGAGGTCTAATGTACATGTAAGATTAAATATAAAAGAAATAAATACGTTAGAAATTATTTATAACAATGAATTGAATTTGATTTGTGCATATAAACTGATTCTGTGATAGGATGATTGTAGTAGATTGGAACCTAGATTTTGGAGTGGATACCGGGAAGTGATTAGACAATAATTTTGGTGAGTAATAATTATTTTTGGTATTATGTGAATGATGATCTTATATCAAAACCTTTGATTTTTATTAAATAAGAACTAATGCAAATGAAAATAGATATTATATATGAAGTGATGGATTATGTATTACTGGATTTTACAGTAAATTTGGGAGAGACTGATTATTATAGAAGGAAGTGAAATACGTACTCAGCGGGTTCAGTTATTGGTATCATGTGAGTATTTATTTATTATGGTTATTTAAATGCATCTAAAGCCATAAATAAGGAATATTCACTAGGCATGTGGTAGCTCACTTATCATCTTTAACATTTCAAGAACAGATAGGAAAGGGAAGAAGATAGCAAGATGAGAGTAGATGACTCTTTAGTTATTGTTGTGTGCACAAGCTAAATTGTTTAGTAAGCTATATTTTTGTATAATTATAGTTATCACTGTATGTGAAATATCACCTAGAGGGACATGAATGTGTGTACATTATATAAGGGTGTTGAAAATTGTGGATTATACATTATGAATTATGGTTGATGATAATATGTTGAATATTATATATTATGGAGTGGTGGAATGATAAACTGCTTGTCAGGTGATGATTTTCCTTTGGGATAAGTCAAGATTTTAGGGTAGATTCTGTCAAAAATTTTTCTTTATGGATATTGTGTCATACAAAGTCAGAGAGGCTGTCATGGTATTATATACATAGATATAGCGTATATGGTATTATGTGCTAGTCATGATGTTACTTTTATGAAGTGAGTTAAAAGCTTTAAAAAGATAAAAGTTTCATATAATGTTATATTTGCTTATAATAGTATTTATATTGATAGTTATTTTAGGCTAACAAGTACCATGGATTTTGATCTTCATGAAGTTTTATTTGCTTGTAAATTTCAGTGTTGAAAGGAAAAATAAGCAAGATCAGCTATGGATCCTAATGAAAAGTTGAACCAAACACTAGAAGCTATACTTACCTCACAACAACAACAACAGGCACTACTAGCTACTCTACTGGCACAGATGCAGGGCAACAAACAAGTTCCATAGAATGTGTCAGCAGAAGGGAAACAGAGTAGTGCGAGTGTTCCTGTGAAGGGTAGAGCTGAACCAGTTGATGTTCCTATTCCAATTCAAGCTGAGGTGGTAGCACTTGTGGATCCCAATACCGAAGGAGATAAGTATGAGAAAGTAATGAAAGCTTTCAAGCATAGGGGTCCAATTGAATTTCTAGGAGGTCTTAATCTTGAAATTGCAGAAAAATGGATGAACAAGATAGAAACTATCTTTGCGGATATGCAAGCTTTAGATGCAAAAAAGGTGAAACTTGCGAGATTTAAATTAGTTGATAAAGTAGATGACTGCTGGAGAAGAATGGCCACTAGAGGTATTGAGGTTAAGACATGGATTAAGTTTAAGGAGCTATTCTATAAAAAGTTCTACCTAAGATGTGAGAAAGATAAGAAGAGAAATGAATTTATGCGCCTGATTCAGGGAAGTATGATAGTCAAAGAGTATAAACAAGAATTTGATTGATTAGCTTTATTTGCTCCAGAGATGGTAGCGATAAAAGAGCTTCAGATGTAGTGGATCCGATATGGATATTGTGATTGCATTCGTGAGGGATTAGCTTTGGCAAGGGTATAAAAAAATGAGCAAGCAACCAGACAGGCTGGAGATTTTGAGACTACCCAAGCTAATGCCAAGATAAGGAGAACTACTGCTATGGGTATGACAGTAAGCTCGCCAACAACACCGAATGCACTAGTAGGACAGATGAGTCTACCTGTGATAGGGGAGGCCATATTATCAGAAGAGAAAGCTAGTACCAAATAAGATGCCCAGATATAGTGGTTAGGGTAGCAGAGTGGAGGCATCTGTAGCTCTAGTTATGATAGGGCCGACACCACCATCAGCATCATATGTGGCAGGCAAAGGTGTACAACAGCCAAGGAGACCACAACAACAAACTAGGAGCAGACCTTATATGATACTAGGAAATACAGGGTCTGAAGTTGCATCTTCTACTTTTGTATCAGGTAAACTACGATTTACTCATTTTAGGTGTGAGATGCTAGGACATAGAGCTTTTCAGCATCCACAATCTGCAACCCAAAGACCTTCTACTAGCTAAGGAGTTGGAATTGCAGTGTGGATGCGTGAACAGGCTGGAGCAGTAACAAAGCCCGATCTTGATTCCATCAAATAGCTCATTGAAGGTACTATCAATATCTGTAATACTTCTATGTATGTTTTGATTGATGATGGATTGACTTTATCATTTATTCCTGGACATATGGTAGATAGATTGCATTTGTCACCTATTAGGACTAGCACAACTTTGATTTTGGGTACAACAACTAGGGAAAGAATATATACAAACATAGTGTGTGAAGATTGTGTGGTAAAATATGATGGTCATGAAATGATTATGAGTCTTAGAATTCTGGAATTTCTAGAATTTGATGCTATTTTAGGCATAGATTGGTTGGCAGCCTATCATATATGTGTTGACTACTTTTCCAAAAGAATAAAAGATACCAAATCAATCCTCGTTTGTGTATGGAGCTATGAAATCTTCACAACTTCCTACTCGAGGTCATATGGCTACTAATGAAGAAGTAGGGGTGTAGGATGCTATGTGCTCAATAGTGGAAAAAGTAAAAGGCATACAATTAGCTGATATTATCATAGTTTGTGAATACCTTGATGTGTTTCCAAATGATTTTTCAGGTTACGCCTAAACGAGAGATAGATTTTATTATTGAATTGATGTCTAATACTAAGCTTTTTTCCATTCTTCCATATCGAATAACACCAAAAAGAGTTTCAGGAACTTAAAGTGCAAATAGATGAGCTGAGAACTAAAGGGTTTATTAAACCGAGTATGTCACCTTGGGGCACACTTGTCTTGTTTGTAAAGAAGGATGGAGGCTTACAATTGTGTATTGATTATCATTAGTTAAACATGGTGACTATAAAGAATGAATATCCTTTGCAACGCATTGATGATTTATTTGATAAGTTGAATGGTGCCAAACTCTTTTCTAAGATTGATTTGAGATCTGGGTATCACCAGTTAAGGGTTTGAGAAGAAGACATGCCAAAGACTGCTTTTAAAACAAGATAAGGTCATTATGAATTTCTTGTGATGCCTTTTGGATTAACTAATGCTCCAACTATGTTTATGGATTTAATGCAAAGAATATTTAAACCATATCTTGATCATTTCATTAATGTGTTTGTTGATGATATACTCATATTCCAAGACTCGAGAAGATAATGAACAACATCTTGATATCAATCTGGGGACTTTGAGAGAGTATAGATTGTATTCTAAATTAAGCAAATGTGAGTTTTGGCTAAATGAGGTAAGATTTTTGGGTCATGTAATAAGTGCAAAGGGTATTTTAGTTGATTCTGCTAAGGTTGAGGCCATTATCAATTGGCCAAGACCAACTACAGTGACCAAGATTCATAGTTTTTTGGGTTTAATTGGTTATTAAAGAAAGTTTGTAGAGGGCTTCCTTAAATTAGCCTCTCCTCTCACAAAGTTGACTCAGAAGACATTTGTGTGGACCTCAGCATGTGAAGATATTTTCTAACAATATAATACTGTAGACACTTTTTAAGAAACTATCTATATTCAACTGCTTCATGGATTTCATGTTCCTGAAGAATAAGAAAGGAAGGAGTGAACACATAGCCCAGTGGATCTATTTCGAACAACCATCTTTCATATTCAAACTCATAACATAATCATAATTCAAACATTTACAATCATTAGGCGTTTCAAACAACAATTTGTTGAAGTCGAGTCTAAAACTAAAAGGGCCTTTAATCCCTTGATGTTCTTAACTAAGTAAATAGGGCTCACTCGGCATCAACCCGTTAGTGACATGTGTCGGCATCAACCCGGTACACATGGTGACCCACAAGTGGTACACGACTCTCAAGTACTTAGGTCTAAAAACCATATGACCTAACTCATATGAAAAGTACATCCATAGTGTCGCAATGACCACTATGATGGTACATGGGGTTATTATCTCGATCATCTTTGATTAATTCTCATATCATGATCTCATAAAATAAACTTCAGAATATGAAATCAAACTAAAATTTAGAATATACCCACTCAATTCATGATACACTCATAAAACATGCATCATACTTTAATTTAAAAGCCTAAGCATGATACTAACTTGACATGGATGATATGATTCCTCAAACATGAATCAAAATTGAAATACTGAAATAAACATTTAAAATTCTAGAACTAAAGTTAAAAATCTTTGAATTCAGTGAAAAACACACAAACAATGATCATGTCATGAATTCAAATAAGAACAGAAGGGTGTTCTAGAAATCACTTCCACCTTGTGACACTTTCTTCTGGAATTTCGACAACAATTCCCCCCCACGTACGAATGCCAATGAAGATCGCCCAACTTAAGTTTTCAAATTCGAGATAAGAACTTCTCACACACACAAGAAGGGAATATGGGAAGAGGTGCTAAGAAGAAGGCTTAGAGAAAATAAGAAGAAAATTCAACTCTTATTTTTTGGAATGAATGAAATTGAGAGTCTAGGGGGTTTTTATAGGTTTTCAAAGGGAGAAAATTGGAAAGTTTTGTATTCTGTTTTGAATATAACACTCTAATTCTCCTTAATCTCGTACTTTCTAATTTTTAGAGCAAAATGAGAATTTTTTAAAATTTTAGAAATAATTTTCGAAATTAGAAACCTATTTTTCAAAATTTTCAGATTTTTTTTCGAATTTTTCGTTACTTTTTTTCATATTTTAATTTCAACTTTATTCTAGCTCCTAGGATTTTCCTCGAGACACGCATACGAGTTTGATCTGGGCCGTTGGATTGATCTTGGATCAATCAACAGAAATCAAAGTCTCGATCTCGGCCATTGGATTTTCTCGAGCACATCAACAGTTCGCGATTTAATCAACGCGGCTTTGATCTGAACCGTCCGATGATCCTCGAGCACAACACTGTTCGCATTCTGTCAACCCAACTTCGATCTCGACCACTGGATGATCCTTGATCACAGTGTGCAGACTTTAGTTCGCGATCAACGAATTTCGTTCTGTCCACACAATCATCCTCGAGTTTTGTATGCGAATCTCTGGTCGTTTGATCTTGATGATCCAATGCGCTAGTGCATATATGCAATTCTGATTGTGGTCATCAGATCGTGAGATTAGATTCCAGATCTACGGTTCATAGTGTTTTAAGTTTATTTTTGATTTTTCAGCCGAATTTCATACTTTCTTTTCGAATTTTTGCCAAATCTCGATCCCAATTGACTTTCTGATCCTATTTTCATCAAAAATTGCACATATCCTTGTATTTTTGGCTATGATATCCCAGGTTATGCATTATATTCGCATATTTTCTTTCAAAAATCTACTAAATTGATTTTTATTCCTCATTTGGGTAAACTATGACTTGCCAAAATTCTCATTCATCAATTCCGTATGATTTTCTAAGTGAAAATTCAAATTTCATATGAACTTTTCGAAATGTTACAACCTACCCTCCTTAGAAAAAATTTCGCCCTCAAAACTTGTAGATATTTAGGTATTCCTTAAGAATAGATGCGGGTACTTGGTCTTCATCTCGCTTTTGAGTTTCCACGTGGCTTCTTCTACTCCGTGATGTTTCCACAACACCTTCACTAATGGGATATCCTTTGTTCTTAGATTCTATACCTTGTGGTCAAGGATTATAACTGTTGTTTCCTCGTTGGTAGCATCATCTTGAATATTCACTTCCTCCAAGTGAATGATGTGAAAGGGTTCAAGTTCCTATTCCCTCAACATGGATACATAGAATACGTTATGTGTTGAAGTCATCCGGTTTGGTAGGTCCAACTCATAAGCACGTTCCTTGATTCTTCTAAGTATTTCAAAGGGTTCGACAAACCTTGGAGATAACTTCCCTTTGAATCTAAACCTTTTGATACCCTTCTGAGGACTGATCCTCAGAAATACTTTGTCTCCAACTTGGAACTCTAATGGTCTTCTCCTTTTGTCTGCGTAGCTCTTTTGACGGCTCTGCGCAGTAGCCAATCTCTTTTGTATTAACTTGACTTGGTTGTTCGTTTCTTCCACCCAACAGGTAGGTGATCTGCAGGGTCTTCCATAGAGAGATTCAAATGGAGCCATTTTTATGCTTGCCTGATAACTGTTGTTATAGGCAAACTCTTCTAAAATCTGGATAACTCTCTCAAACTGACCATCCGTCTGAGGGTGAAAGGTTGTACTCATGGTGAGCTTAGTACCCATCTCCTTCTGTAGACTTTGCTAGAACTATGATGTGAAGCAAAAACCTCTGTCAGACACGATAGTCTTGGGTACACCATAAAGTCTAACGATTTCTTTCACATAGATTTCTCCCAGCTTGCTAACTTGGTTTATGGATCTGATTGGCAAGAAGTGAGCCACTTTGGTGAAACAATCCACTATCACCCAAACAGTGTCTTTACCTTTTTGGTTCCTGGGTAAACCACTGACTAAGTCCATGGCAATGTTATCCCACTTCCATTCAGGGATTGGGAGTGGTTGTAATATTCCAGAGGGTTTCTGGTGTTCTTCTTTCACTTGTTGACATGTTAAGCACTTAGAGATGTATTTAGCTATGTCCCTTTTTCACTCCTCTCCACCAGTAGGTTTTCCTGAGGTTATGGTACATCTTATCCCCACTAGGGTGCATGGTATACTTAGTATGATGAGCTTCATCAAGTATAACATGTTTGCTCTATCCCTATTGAGGTACACATATCCTTTCCCCGAGCCTTAGGATGTTTTCAACATCCATCCTAAAGTCAGTATACTTTCCTTATGTGACTCCTTCAATTAGTTGAGCAAGCTACTTGTCTTGCTTCTGTTCATCCCTGATCTGATATAATAGGTTCGGTTGGCAAGACATGTTGTAGAGATAGGCTTCTTTTTCGCTAAGGTTTACACCCAACCTAAAATCTTCAATCAATTGGTACATTTGGCCTTTTTCTTCATCTTGTTTGTTAAACTTTCTACTCAAGGCATCGGCCACCACATTGGCCTTTCTTGGATGGTAGTGTAGTTGAAAATCATAATCTTTTAAGAACTTCATCCATCTCTGTTGCCTAAGTTTCAACTCCTTTTGGGTGTAGATGTACTTCAAGCTCTTGTGAGCTAAAAATAACTCAAATTTCTCGCCATAAAGATAGTGTCTCTAAATCTTCAGGGCAAACACAATGGCTGCTAGCTCAAGGTCGTGAGTAGGGTAATTTTTCTCATGGACTTTCAGTTGTCTTGAGGCAAAAGCAATAGCTTGCTTTTCTTGCATTAAGATTGCGCCTAATCTACTAAGTGAGGCATCAGTATACAGTGTGTAAGTAACATTCAGAGTTGGGGTGACTAGAATAGGAGCCATAGTCAATCTTGTCTTCAATTCTTGGAATGACCATTCACATTTTTCATTCCATTGGAACTTAACTCCTTTTCTGGTCAACTTAGTCATGGGTTCTGCCAACTTGGAAAAGTCCTTAATGAACCTTCTGTAGTAGCTTACCAAGCCCAAGAAACTTCTAATTTCTGTGGCTGTCTTGGGTTGCTTCCAGTTCATAACCGCTTCCACTTTCTTCAAATCTATAGAGATGCCTTCTGCTGATACAACGTGGCCTAGGAACTTTACAATTTCCATCCAAAACTCGCAGTTATTGAATTTAGCATATAACTGGTTTCTTCTGAGGGTTTCTAGTATGATCTTCAAGTGTTCTAGGTGCTCAGCTTCTGACTTAGAGTAGCCTAGTATATCATCTACGAATACCACTACAAACTGGTCAAATTACTGTCTGAACACTCGATTCATCAAATTCATGAAGGCTACCGGGGCATTGGTCAAACCAAAGGGCATCACAGTGAACTCGAAGTGTCCATATCTTGTTCTAAAGGTTGTCTTGTGGATGTCAGACTCTCGAGTCCTCAGTTGATGGTATCCTGACCTAAGATCAATTTTAGAGAAATGAGTGGCTCATCGTAATTGATCAAATAGGTCATCAATCCTTGGTAAATGATATTTATTCTTTACTGTAGCTTGAATCAACATTCGATAGTCAACACACAGTCGCAAGGAACCATCCTTCTTTTTCACGAATAGTACTGGGGCTCCCTAGGGTGATTCACTCGGCTTAATGAAACCTTTCTCCTTGAGGTCGTCCAGTTGAGTTTTCAACTCAATTAGTTCTACTAGCGCCATTCTATAAGGAGGTATGGCTATAGGGTTGGTTCCAGGGTGAAGTTCAATCTTGAACTCTAACTCTCTTGCTGGTGGTAAACCAGGTAAGTCATTTGGGAACACATCCTCGTATTTACTGACTACAGTTAGGTCGTGAATATTCTTCAAGTCAGTAAGTTTTTCTTCAGAGAGTTCTTCGAACTCATCCCTCTACTTCAAACAATTCAGCAAGGCTAGGCTTAGACTCCTTGGTAGTCTCCGCATATCCCCATTGATTTTAAAGATCTCCCCAAAAGGTAATGTTATGGTTATCCCTCTCTTAGGACAATCTGCCTGGGCCTAGTATTGGTCTAACCAATCCATCCCCAAGATTACATCATAGCCATGGAAAAGTAGCGTATATAGGTTAACTGTTAAAAGTTTATCCTCAAATTTAAGGTCACAACTACACATCTTTTTTGAAGTCACAATGGTTCCTATTGGTGTGGACACATTCAAAGTCACAGGCATTGTTTATGTCACAAGTTGTAACATATCAGCTATTTTTTATAGAGATAAAAGATTTTGAGGTACCCGAGTCAAACAACAGTCTCACAACAACATTCAACAATAGGAATGTACTTTCTACTACAGGGGCCTGGTCTTCCTGGGTCTCAACCGCGAACATTTTGGCTTGGTTCTGACCATGGCCCTAATTTTGCCCTTAATCGGCATTCTAATTCTATTTGGCTTTTTTGACTTCCCCTCTGAGTATTCTATTGTTGCTGTTGGGAAGCCCGAGCTGGTGCAGTTGGGCAATTTTTTGCCAAATGCTCCTTTTACTTGCATACGAAACACAATCCTAGCATCTTAGCTTCTTCCCTTGACTTGTCTTTGTTCTGCCCTTATTTATAGGTCTGTGGTGCCTTTCCACCACTCTTATTCTTTTTCTAGGCCTTTGGGTTCTCTATTTCATTACTAGGCCTCTTGTTCTTTTCCTCTCAACCTTTGTTCTAAGTTGACTTCATGCCCTAGGATCCCCATATGTCTTTAAGCTTAGAGTCATAATCACTTTTTGAATCTCAATCTTGAGATCCAGAGCAAACCAATTAGTTTTCATTCTTTCTTCTTAGATCAGCTCCCGCGAGAACTTATCCAATTTAGTAAACTTTTTCTCGTACTCAACTATAGTGAAGTCCTTCTGATTCAACTTGATGAAGTCCTCTTGTAGCTTCCACAGTGTCGTATCTGAAATGAACCTTTTGTGGAAGACCTCCTTGAACTCTTCTCGGCTCATCTTTTCAACGTCAATATTTGTTTCAACAAACATTCGTACTACCATGACTCTAGATTTAGTTTCTAGGTTCTCAATTTGTCCAGTGGCCTAAAATCTTTCTTCTAGGTTCTTTTCATGCATGGGTACAGGATTTGGTCTCAAAGCAAATAAACATAACAACATGCATATCACACAATCATACAATCAAGCTAGCACAACAAGGTTCCAAGCTTCCACCTAAGCTTTTAGGTTCAAGTGTTTCATATCACTCTACCCCTTCCACTTAGGTTTTCACTCAGAACAAAGCTGCACCCAAACAATTTCACAAATTGCTCGATAACTAAGGTTCCCGAGCCTACTATACGTAGCCGTCCCATACCAGCGAGCATAGAGAAACCCGTTCTGCCAGAGTTACCGATCATTCACCACACATGGTCCATCATTCTTCGAGTCCAGGCTTCCTCCATAACCCTGAATTCCTATGCATCCCATACTACATAGAAACCGAAAATTATAGAAGTTTGCTGGTCTCGTGTCCTAATCAAACAATTTTCTATTTTCACACAAGTTTCTGTTTCTAGCCTATGTCCTAGAGTTTTATGTTTTTGGTCCACTGTGCCACCGATGGCTACACCTGTTTCTACGTAAGGTCTTTTCTCTGGACCTAAGGTTTGGTTCTGGTTGACTTACAACCTCGGTCTGGTCAAGATACCACCTTTGGCATCTTTTTTGACTTCTAAGCAATTCCTTGCCCTAATTTTCCACCTTCTAATTTTCTTTTATCGAAAATAAGAATGTTCTTCAACTCCAACTACTCATATAAGCTGGTGGGACAACCTCCAAGTCAAGCGGCGAGACCAAAGTCTGCTTAGCAACTGCACTTTCTAGGGCAGGATAACCCACCTCCCTTTCATTGTTTAACTTTACTCGGGACAAGGCTTACCCACTATCAGCTCAACTTGTAGTCTTTGCATCCAAACAAAACATTATATTTCCTTTTTGAAAACACTTTCTAAAACGTTCTTCAATTTCAAAAATAGAAGGTAAGGTATTCTAAATTCAATTCAATTCAAGGTGAAACCCTAAGTTTGAGTTTCTCATTCTAGTCTGGTGTTTCTAATAACCGAGCTCTGTACCACATTTGGTATCAGAGGATACTTTCTATTCTTGGCCCAACAACTAATGCCTAGGTTCTGATACCACCTTTGGTATTAGAGTAACTTTCTAATTATTGCCTAGTTCATCTACTAACTAAGCTCTGATATCGCCTCTGGTATCAAAATAGCTTTCTATTCCTGGCTCAACAACTAATGCTCAGGCTCTAATACCACCTCTGTAACACCCTAACCCCTGTATCTTTAAGTAGTGTACATGGCCACCGTTCTCTTGACAATGGACTTAAACAAAATGGCGGGTCGGGCTGGTGCTACATTACAAGTGACACACTTGTTCTTTTCTTTTCAATATCTCGTGCCTTTGTATAAAATTCAAGAATACAAAATTTTCAATAAAATCAAGGCCAATTAAAAGAGATAAAGAAATTCAAACAATTTTATTCATACTAGAAATTGAAAGTTCTAAACTCTTCAAAATGAACTAATTGTCACAGCGGAAGACTTCAAAATACTTTTCAATAGAAAAACATAAAAACTTTGGGCAACACGCCCTTAAAAATTCTAAAAATGTAATACAGTAGACACTTTCCATGAAACTATCTATATTCAATTGCTTCATGGATTTCAAGTTCCTAAAAAATAAGAAAGAAAGGAGTAAGCACATAGCCCAGTGGATCCTTTTCGAACAACCATCTTTCATATTCAAACTCATAACACAATCATAATTCAAACACTTATAATCATTAGGGGTTTCAAACAACAATTTGTTTAAGCAAGTCTATGACCAAAAGGGCCTTTAATCCCTTGATGTTCTTAACTAAGTAAATAGGACCCACTCGGCATCAACCCGTTAGTGGGATGTGTCGGCATCAACCCATTACACATGGTGACCCACTAGTGGTACACGACCCTCAAGAACTTAGGTCTAAAAACCATATGACCTAACTCATATGAAAAGTACATCCATAGTGTCGCAATGACCACTATGATGGAACGTGGGGTTATTATCTCGATCATCTTTGATTAATTCTCATATCATGATCTCATAAAATAAACTTCAAAATATGAAATCAAACTAAAATTTAGAATATACCCAGTCAATTCATGATACACTCATAAAACATGCATCATACTTTAATTTAAAAGCCTAAGCATGATACTAACTTGGCATGGATGATATGATTCCTCAAACATGAATCAAAATTGAAATACTGAAACAAACATTTAAAATTCTAGAATTGAAGTTAAAAATCTTTGAATTCAGTGAAAAACACACAAACAATGAGCATGCCATTAATTCAAATAAGAACAGAAGGGTGCTCTAGAAATCACTTCCACCTTGTGACGCTTTCTTCTGGAATTTCGACAGCAATTCCCCCCCACGTACGAATGCCAATGAAGATCGCCCAACTTAATTCCCCAAATTCGAGAGAACTTCTCACACACACATACAAGAAGGGAAGATGGGAAGAGGTGCCAAGAAGAAGGCTTAGAGAAAATAAGAGGAAAATTTAACTCTTATTTTTTGGAATGAATGAAATTAAGAGCTTAGGGGGTTTATATATGTTTTCTAAAGGAGAAAATTGGAAAGTTTTGTGTTCTTCTTTGAATATAACACTCTAATTCTCCTTCATTTCGTATTTTCTAATTTTTAGAGCAAAATGAGAATTTTTTTGAATTTTAGAAATAATTTTCGGAATTAGAAACTTATTTTTCAAAATTTTCAGATTTTTTTTGAAATTTTTCTTATTTTTTTCATATTTTAATTTCGACTTTATTCCAGTTCCTAGGATTTTCCTCTAGACACGTATACGAGTTTGATCTAGGTCGTTGGATTGAGCTCAAATCAATCAACAAAAATCGAATTCTCGATCTCGGCGTTGGATTTCCTCGAACGCATCAACAGTTCACGATTTAATCAATGCAGCTTTGATCTGAACCATTCGATGATCCTCGAGCGCAATACTATTCACGATCTCTCAACGCAGCTTTGATCTTGACCATCGGATGATCCTCGATCACGGTGTGCAGATTTGAGTTTGCAATCAACGAATTTCGTTCTGTCTGCACGATCATCCTCGAGTTTCGTATGTGAATCTCTGGCCGTTTAATCTTGATGATCTAGTGCGCTCGTGCGTATGTGCGATTTTGATCATGGTCGCCAGATCGTGAGATCAGATTCCAAATCTACGATTCATAGTGTTTTTAAGTTTATTTTTGATTTTTCAGCCGAATTTCTCGCTTTCTTTTCAGATTTTTGCCAAATCTCGATCCCAATTGACTTTCTAATCCTGTTTTCATCAAAAATTGCATATATCCTTGTATTTTTAGCTATAATATCCCATGTTATACATTTTCACATATTTTCTTCCAAAAATCTAATAAATTGATTTTTAATTCTTATTTGGGTAAACTATGACTTATCAAAATTCTCATTCGTCAATTCCGTATGATTTTATAAGTGAAAATTCAAATTTTATATGAACTTTTCAAGATGTTACAGAAATTCTGATGGTGTGTTGCATTATCAAGGAAGCTTATTAATACCTGTTGATAGAGAGTTAAGGGTAACATTACTAGAAAAGACACATAGATCTCAGTATACTATTCATCTAGGATATACAAAAATGTACCATGATATGAAAAGGACAGTTTGGTGGCATGGGATGAAGAAAACTATAGCCAAACATGTGCAGAAGTGTAATGTGTACCAACAAGTAAAAGCTGAGCATCAAAGACCTAGAGGTCAGATGCTACCCCTACCCATTCCAAAGTGGAAATGGGAGCATATTACTATGGATTTTATCATAAGACTGCCTAGATCTCAAGGTAAATATGATGCCATTTGGGTTATTGTTGACCATTGACTAAGTCTGCACATTTTCTTCTAATGAACATCGAATACTCGATTAATCAACTGAGCATGTTATATATTTGACAGATTGTGAGATACGGGGTGCCTGTGTTTATTATGTCGGATAGAGATATGTGATTTACATCGAGATTTTGGGAAGTTTTGCACTCTCGATTTGGTACTCATCTTCGTCTCAGTATAGCATTTCACACACAGACCAATAGTCAGACTAAGAGGGTAATTCAGATGTTAGAGGATATGCTTAGATCATGTATATTAGAGTTATGTGAAACTTGGAGTAAATATTTATCTTTGTGTGAATTTGTTTATAATAACAACTATCATGCTAGTATTGGTATGGCACCATATGAAGCTTTATATAGTCGACCGTGCAGATCTCTAACTTGCGGGTATGATGTTGGGGAATCATAGTTGTTGGGGCTAGAAGTTATTGCAAATCACACAAAAAATATTAAGCAGATTAAGCAAAACTTGAAGAAAGCCCAAGATTGCCAAAAGAGTTATTTTGATCATCATCACAGACCTTTAGAGATGACCAGGTACTGTTAAACGTTTTCTCTCAAAGAGGTTAGATGAGATTTGAAGTGAAAGGTAAATTAGTTCAACGCTTTGTAAGACCATTCAAGATTCTAGAAAGAATTGGTCCAGTTGCATATAGATTTGATCTACCACCTCAGTTGGCCGGAGTTCATAATGTGTTTTATGTGTCTATATTAAGAAAGTATTATACAAATTTGACACATGTTTTAGATTCAACACAAATACAAGTTGGGGAGAATACTACATATAAAGAAAAGTTTGTTCAGGTCACAGCCAGAAGAATACAAAAGCTGCGGAACAAAGAAATTTCGTTAGTTAGAGTCAAATGATAATTTCATGATAATGAAGAGCAAACACGAGAGCATGACGATAAGATGCTGGAGCAATTTTTAGATTTTTTCACTACTTAAGGTATATTGCTTTAATTTAAATTTCCTAAGTTTGGGAGATTTTTAACACTCAATATTTTAATTGGACACCTAAATTAATTTAAATAAAAATAAATGTGTATTAATACATATATTTATATAGACTATGCGTGTACATACGTGTAATTATAACTTGTACTGAAAGTGTACGTTACATGTGTAAATTAACAAATTAAATTATTTATTAGAAAAAAATAATTGTTGTAAAAGAAGGAATAAAATAATAATTAAAGATGAAAATCTATGGGATCTTTTATATATGTATATAGTGTGTGCTTAGTTTGATGGGTGGTGGAGAGATTTTAAATAATAATGTATATATACATGTAAATGAGTAATGCTAATTGCCAACAAAAGAAAGGAAAAAAAAACTCATTTGGTTAATATATGTTATACGTAAGTGGGGCACATGGTGGATGCATGCACATAGGGACAGTGGACAATTGTTTTGTTATCATTCACTTCTTCTTTGGGGTTGCATCTCTAGAACGTGAAATTTGCAGATAGGGAAATTGAGTGCAGAAAAGAAAATGGAAGGAACGTCTGATTTTCCGTCAAATTTGATGCGCAAGTAAGCTATTTTTTCCAATTTTTTTTTACAAAAATGCTAAATAAGATGAGTACTATGATCTTAAAAATATAATTTTTACAGTATAGGGTTTTTTATAATAGTATCCAAAAAATAGGGCATTTCCCACTGTGGGTAAAACTCAGTAAAAATTATATCAATATACTCCAAGTGATATGTAGATCCTAGACATGTAGTTAGTTTTAATTCATTTGTACTATAAACACCAAAATAAATACCCAAAACTGAATAATCTTAGGGGGGCTTTTGAGTATGTTAAACCTTAAGAAAACTTTAATTGGATCCCATAAGAATGTAAAACACGAAAAATCCATATCCATCGACGCCAAATTCATGAATTTTGAATATCAATTAGAATTTTGGTGAATGGCTGACCAACTGGATTATTTATAAAAATTTTAAAAAAAAGTAAAAATATATTTAGGAAGCCTATTTATTTTATTTTCTGCTATAAAAATATGGTATATGAGCAAAAAAATTAATTTTAAAGGTTATTAAGAATATTTGATTTAATGAGCATCAATATGTGAGGTATAATGCATATGTAGGATTAAATATAAAAAATAAACGTTAGAAATTATTTATAAAAATGAATTGAATTTGATTTGTGTATATAAACCAATTCTGTAATAGGATAATTATGGTAGATTGGAACCTAGATTTGGGAGTCGATATCGGAAAGTGATAACCAATAATTTCAGTGCGTAATAATTATTTTTGACATTATGTGAACGATAATATTATACCAAAATCTTTGATTTTTATTAAATAAGAACTGATGCATATAAAAATATATATTATATATGAAGTGATGGATTATATATATTCCATTTTACGGTAAATTTGGAAGAGACCACTCATTATAGCATAAAGTGAAATACGTGCCCAACGAGTTAAGTTGTTGGTATCTTATAAGTATTTCTTTATCATAGTAATTTAAATGCATCTAAATGTTAAAGATAAGGAATATTTACTAGGCATGTCGTAGCTCACTTATTTTCTTTAACATTTCAGAAACAAATAGGAAAGGAAAGAGGCCAACAGGATGAGAGTAGACGACTTTTTAGTTACTGTTATGTGCGTAGCCTAAATTGTTTTGTAATCTGTGTTTTTGTATAATTATAGTTATCATTGTATATGTAATATCAGCTAGGGGGACATGAATGTATGTATATTATATAAGGGTGTTAGAAATTGTGGATTATATATTATAAATTATGATTGATGATAGTATATTGAATATTATCTGTTATGAACTGGTAGAATGATAAACTGTTTATCAAGTGATGATTTTTCTTTAAAATGAGTCAAAATTTTGGCAGAGACTATCAAATTCTTTTATGGATATTGTGTCATATGAAGTGGGAGAGGTCGACATGATATTATATACGTAGGTGCAGCGTATATGGTACTTTGTATCAGTTTTGACGTCACTTTTACAAAACGAGTTACGATAGGATCCTTCTGAACTTGTAGCAAATATTTAAGCATGCATAACAAAGGCAAAAGAAAAAGCTATTAATAGCATATGTTGTACATGCTTTCCTTTTGTCGGGACCCCTTCCCTAGGGAGAAGGACGAACCAACTGGTACAGTGTTCTTACAAACCCATTCCCACACTGAGCTTGCCCAAAACACTGTTAAGCCTCTTCACAACACCATATATAAGACTATCAGAGTGATCTTAATAAATGCGGAAACAACTAGAACAACTACAGCAGAAATTTTTTTTTTATACAAAAGTTAATTATATATACACTGTCCCAAATGTAGCAGTAGCGGAATGCCAAAGTCAAAATGTCTACAATATTTTTCTCACTTCCTATACATTATACTAACTCTCAAAACAGTAAGCCACGTGAGGAAACCTACCGAAGTAAACGAGGTGCGCTTCATGCAATGACCACCTTCTTCCCCTTATCCGTAGAAGAAGAACCTGAAATGTTAGAGTAGTGATCCAATTTTGTCCACGGCTGCTCAGTGAGTAATGGAACCTAATCTATAACTTAGAACAAGTATTCTAGAAAAGCAATGTATGCATGCACAATGATAATAATGCGAATGAATGCAACAGTTAATGAATGCT